>CAIGQZ010000690.1:1156107-1218607 GCA_903798205.1 Danio tinwini | reverse complement strand
ATATTTAACAGTGCACTTCTGTAGGCCTATGTACTGTAGTAAGTGTTTTACATCAAGCATATCAGTGATCAGCTGGTTCTTATAAAAGTTTATTGATGTGATGATTTGTTGTCATTTGAAAACAAAACACCATTTTGTAAATAAATTACATTGTTTAAAATGTAAAGTTTGATTTTGCAGGAGAATTGAAGGGTTTCGCCCAATGTGTGTGTGTGTTTTGTGATTTGTGTGTAGAGTTCTGACAATATGAGACATGCTTTCAGAAAATGTGTGTAAACAATTGGGAAAAACTGTAAGCATATCAGTGATCAACTGGTTTTTATAAATGTCTATACATGTGATAGTTTGTGTGTGTCATTTGAAAACAAAACACTATTTTGAGAAGAAATCACATTGTTTTAAATGTAAAGTTTGATTTTGCAGGAGAATTGAAGGGTTTTGCCCAATGTGTGTGTGTTTTGTGATTTGTGTGTAGAGTTCTGACAATATGAAACATGCTTTCAGAAAATGTATGTAAACAACTGGGAAAAACTGTAAGTGTAGTAGTCACCATACTGCAAATTAAAGAGATGTTCACTCCGAATTAAAATATACTCACCATTTATGCACCATCAAGTGGTTGATCAAGTTTTGGCAGAGACAAAAATAAAGTGTCACAAAATAAAGAAAATTAATGCACTCACTCTGTACAGACGTAAATGCTCTGGTGTGAACAAGCTGTTAAAACAAAAATCTTTTTTTTTAATAATATATAATAAATAAATGTGGCTGTATGTACCTCTGTAGATTTACCAGGTTGTTCTTTCTCTTTCACTTGATTTCCATTGCATTGCTTCAATGTTAGATAACGGAAAAATCACACAGTGAGAATGGCTCTGGTAAATGATGACAGAAAGCATTCACCTTTCCAATCCATTCTTATGCTGAATAATATGAACGTATACATATATTCAATGCCTACAATTACTACTTACCAGTTTTTTTTGCAACTTTATGCTCTGCAGTCCCAGAAAACATTGAATTGTAATGTCACATTCTCATTTAAAACAGTGTTTTAATATCCTTCCACTTTTTCACTAGCACGGGTAAAGTGTTTTTTCCTATTTTTTTCTCATAGGGATAAAAAAAAAAAAGACTTTTATAAACATATGGATTTGTAAGAAAAAAAATTACAAACTTTATTTTGAAGCTAAACATATATGAAACCTGGCACAAACTAAAGGCTTTATGACAGTGAGATTAATGAGCGAAAGAAATGAAATATACAATATTTTAAGTATTTGAGAACACAGACAGTTCAATGTTGTAATTTGCAGTTATTCATAAGAATAGGTGAAGCTTAAGATTTTTTTCTACTTTATTTTTTCTGTATAGCATCACAGATAATGTAGTTTTCTGTTTAAAGACAGATTAAACATTGTTTTAATAACAAGCCAAATTAATGTGATTGGGATTTATTCTTGGAGCTCACAACAGATCTGTTTTATTGTTCTATTAAAGGTTCTATTAAAGGTTTATCAATTATCAGATCCTAACAGTTTACACTGTTATTGTCATATAATAAATTCAGCCCTTAAAAACATTACGAATAAAATATAAAATCAAACAAAAACTTCAGCTTCAGAGGTATGTGTTGGTGCTCTTAGGATAAGGAATTCATGAAGATAGACAACAAAATCATAAGTCCAAGACACTCAAAAAGTAAGTTAAAAAAGACCTTTGAGTGCCATGGACTTGAGATTTTGTTGTTTACAAACAAACTGTGTTCGGACATGTGTCAGTCTGGTGACCCTTTACTGTTTAAATAAGCTACACCATACTTTAATGCTGCAATTCAGAGGTATGGATGTGTGACATTATTTGGATCCTGACATTCTTACCAACAATATTTTCTCTATCTCTGTATAAAATAAGCAACATCAAACAATTAATTCAAATAGCATTCATGAAACAGTTATCAGGAAATCAAAATAGCATTACCTTCCAAAACTTTAAAGTTTTTTATAATGTTTTTGAAAGAATCTGGCAAAGCTTGCTTTTAATTGGTCAAAAATGCAGCAAAAATTGTAATATTGTGAAATATTGGTGCTAGATTTTTGTGTAAACTGTAAGTAACATTTTTAAATGATACCTTCTTCAATCAATAGAACGTTCCAATAAACAGCATTTACTTAAAATAAATTTAAGTATTATAATACTAATATTATAATCTAATAAGCCAATAAATTAGCCACGGAGGAAAGTGAAAAGTGATTTTTATTTGGCAAAAAGAGAAAAGAAAAATCCAGCAAAAAGGTGAAAATTACATAATAAAAATGAAGAAAACTTAACTATACAATGTTTACAAGTTTGTTCAGCTAAATCAAGAAAATGATCTGAACAAAATCTGACAATAATACAATCTATTAGCAACATGATCTCTTACACAATGCAACCTACTCTTACAACCACCCCACAGAGAGAAGGTTTGGGGTCATTTTATATCATTGGCCCCACCCATGGCTTAAACCATTCTACAATTTGTAGGGTAACATGTAGACAAAAAATACATAAGACATTAAACAAAAGTATAAATTAATGCAAGTAAATAAATATGCATACAAAACTCAATACAACACAACAACCAATACAAATATAATTAACAGAACAGTGATATTTATCACTGACCAGGGGGTCATGACTCTGATGATGTTATCCAAAATGGCCGCTCTAAAGTAAAGGCGGGAAAAGACTGTTCAAATGTCTTTGTTTGAGGTCTGAACAGGTTTGGTGCTGAGCAATGGAAACCGGTGTACGTAATCTTTCTATGTTTTAGTAATAAGTTATGTTTAAATGGGGCGGCACGGTGGTGCAGTGGGTAGCACGATCGCCTCACAGCAAGAAGGTTGCTGTTTGAGCCCTGGCTTTGTCAGTTGTCATTTCTGTGTGGAGTTTGAATGTTCTCCCCGTCTTTGTGTGGGTTTCCTCCAAGTGCTCCGGTTTCCCAACAGTCCAAAGACATGCGCTATAGGTGAATTGAATAAGATAAATTGGCCATATTGTAAGTGTGTGACTGCAAGAATGTTTGGCTGTTTCCCAGTGCTGGGTTGCAGTTGGATGGGCATCCACTGCGTAAAACATGCTGGATAAGTTGGCGGTTCATTCCGCTGTGGCAACCCCTGATTAATAAAGGCACTAAGCCTAAAAGAAAATGAATAAACAAATGAATGATGTTTAAAAGAACATGTGTCTGTGGTTACTTTAGTGTGTATGGGAAGATGATATGGGCTATTGTTTGACATGGTTTTAAATTGAGATGTTGTAAAAATACAATGTTAACCTTAGACAATAAAACTAACTTATTCTTATTACACAAACACACACATGCACAATATACTGATAACACTGCAAAGATCCATGTATAATTTTGTTTGCCGGCAATCGGACCATGTTTGAAAGCGTATGCATTTTTTGTATGAGTGTAACCTGTGTATGTCACAGTCACACAGTCTTTTCTCAGTTCTACACTGTCACATTGCTATTTGTTATCATCCTTCAAAATAAAGGAATACATTTCTTCTTCTTTTTTTTAAGTGAAATGTACTAACTATAAATGTACTAACTATAAACTTCAAAATGTAGTTTAAATTCCACTCTAAATGATGTAATTTTTAAATATCAGATTAGAATAAGAATACTAAATTACTCCTGTCGTTTTTCCACTAACTCGAGAATGTCATGATTACTAAACAGAGCTCTGTTTTGTGTTTGCCTGGCAGCCATTCCAATTAAAAACACAAAGGTCATTCATGTCCTTTCAGTCTGGCAATTCAAGATGATACCAAATGCAAAACCATTGTGTGCCACACGCACATCTTTAGTAAACATGAGCAATTAAGAGGAACAGTGTGTTCTTCCCCTTCCAAAGATGCCAGTTTATAGTAGTCATGCTGTTATAAAGGTATCAGAAAACCAGCACAGAGAGTGCCTCATTAAAACTCATTAATCCAACATCTGTGTCCGACAGGAAAAAAATATGTTTTTGAAATAATCTAGCATAGGTACAGAAGCAGTGCCCACAATTTATGACAGCTTGAGTACAAAAGAGCTCTTTGGTGTTTGTGTGACGATGATTAGGAGGAAAGAAGTTCCTGGCACGACTCTCAGACGGACACATTAGAGTTTTTATTCTCCCATGTCAACCACATCATGTTTAACCGAAAGTAATGCAATAAAAAAAAGCTAGCTGTAACAAGGAAAAAAAAAGCTTTCACACAAATGGAGCTAAAATCCTAGAGGAAACAGGGGTCGGCATAAAGTAATGTCAAAATGTCTGAGCATTTCTGTATAATGTACAAATTATATGTCTGTCTGTTCCACTATATTTTAGCTTTATTTTCAGATTGTAATAATGTCACATTGTCTCTTCGTTCCTCCTGTGCAGGTTTGCGGGATGCCGCTGTTAGCCGTGACGTATAGGGGGGTTTGCAACATGCTGTGGATGTGATCTAGTAGTGAATAAATAAAAGATAAGGACCTGAGATTCACAGCAATTAAAGCTGTGACATTATGTAAGCATAGTTTTTGTTTTTCTGTCTGTCTCACCAAATGGTCCACCTCTTCTCAAAATGCCTTTTTATAAAAGCAAAATGAGTCGTGAGCTTTTTAAAATAATGTTTTATTTGTCTAACAGGAGTAGTTTGTGTGCATTTTTAATTTTTTCAGTATTTTCCCATTGTTTTTATGCTGTTTTACTGTTGCCTTTTGTTATTACGTGCAGTAAATCTCAGTGCTATAACATTTGGAGTTAATTTTTTTAATCAAAATGACATTCATACTCAAAGTCTTTGAGTTTGGTTGGTAAATTGCATCTCTTGTCTATTGTGTTTTTAACTTCTGTTTGAAAAAGTCTCAAAAGTATTCAACTTTTGTGATGATTTGTTGTTGGGTGACTTGTTAGTTGTGAACTAACACTTAATTTTATAAAATAATCCGAAAACATTGCTTAATACGTCAAAATCAACCTGTATCAATGTACTATTTTTGGAATATCTAAATGGCGTCTTACTGTATGTGTTTTAAGTGAGAAGGAGGGCAAACAGTAATCATAATTATGCTTCCAGAAATCAGTGATGACACAGATGTCTTACGTATGATGAGTATTGTGGTCATTAGTGATGAGCAGAAGGCAGCTGTTGGATAAGCCTCACTTAAAAAGAGACAGCAGTCTGTCTGGAGCCCGGCATGAAGATTATTAGTCATCAACGTGTATATCACAGCTCAAGTATGCCAGATAAAGCTCTTATATGAGATATCAGATATCAGAGGTGTTATTCCGGGAATGTGTTTTTGAAGATTTGGAATTTACAGTAATATTCATAGTCACCAGTGCATTTTAGGGTTGTTATAGTTACAGTAAGTGAAACAAAAGCTAAAACCAAACTATAATAATTTTTGTTACTCGATATGGAGGAAGTGTCTGGGAAGATGGAAGTCTGGGGTTCTCACCTAAGACTGCTGCCTCCACGACCCGGCCCCAGAAAAGCGAATGAAAATGAAATGAATGAAATAAAAATGAAATGATATAAAATAAGTCAATTGTCAAACAGTAAATTACATTAAAAAACGAAAACCACTGAACTATTGTAAATTAACATCACTTGTTTGCATGTACTAGATATAATAGTCTACATTCTTACATGCATGCATACTTAAGCGTAATTTCATTTCCTGAACAAGCCATGGTAAACAAGCCCATTACTATAGAATTCTATTACAGTACAATAAAAATGAGAAAATGTAATGTGTGGTTAGGGTGCACAGTGTCTATTAAGCATATTCAGTTAATGTGCAGTTATACAATATATCTTTTTCAAAAAGTTGATATCTGTTCTATTTATTATTGTATTTTATAATTTTTTTGCATATGTGTCTTTAGTTCTTGTAACATGGAGTGTTTTTAAGAAAGTGTCTGGTGCATATCCAGACAAAATAGTGCTACCTGCACTTAAAAAATGCTGTAAAAATATACAGTATTACTGCCAATTTTGGTCTGTAATAATACTGTAAAAATTGCACTGAAAATGAACAATTATAATTGTGCTATAGTTTTATTATTTTAAGGTATTAAGTTTTATTAATTGTGCTTGTAAATTGTACAGTATTACTGACAAACTTTTACAGGATTACTGGCTAAATTTGCAAGCACGCTGCAAATGAACAATCACAACTTTGATGTAGTTTTACAGCACAATTGTAATTGTTAATTTCAATTCAATTCAATTCATCTTTATTTGTATAGTGCTTATACAATGTAAATTGTGTCAAAGCAGCTTCACATGGAAGTTTATAGTGAATTGAAACAGTGTCAGGGTCAATTTACAGTGCACTTCTAATTTTTTACACTATTACTGGCAACCAAAATTACAGTGTACAGATGGGTTGTCAAGCCCAATCATCTCTGTGTAGAACACTCAGAATTTTACAATGTTTTCCCAGAAACATGGAGATGTTTGGAGAAACATGAAGAAATACTTGCAGATTTATGGCTGGCTTTGTACAGTACTAAATCCAGAAACAGCACAGCTAGCCAGACAGACTAAACCCGCATCAGCCTGCCAGCCCAACGGGTTCTGTGCCTGTAGAATGAGTCAATTACAGTATGGTGCATCATTTTTTCAGTAATGAACCAAAATTGGCTTTGTCTGTTTAGATGTCCTTCCTCATCTTACCACTGAATAGTAGATTGAAGGGGACAGTTGACTTTTGATTAAGTTTCACTTAAACACTTGGTGTTGATAATTCAAATCAATCACTTTTAAAAGGCAGTAAATGGTCCCTTGACTTTGTAATTTGCACTGCAAGACTATTTGTTCTGATATTTATGTAATTGGATATAAGAGAATGATAGAAAGAGGCAGGTGTGCCCTGCTGTGTCAGAAAGCAAATTTAGAAAACACTACAGAAGGACAAGGATCAAGAGAAGAACATTAACTTTATTTGGTCAGGCTGTGTGTGTATGTTAGAGAGAGAGAGATTTTCAGGCATATTTTAACAAACTATTACTTCCATAATGTTTTTGTTTTTTACAATTTTAAAACATTTCATAAAAACATTGTTCATTCAAAAATATGTTTAGAAAGGTGAAAATCAATTCAAACCCTTGTTTTAATCATAGCTTAATTATAGCCCAGGGTTCAACAATAACAGTTTTTTTCTACTGGCCCAATTGGTCAGATTTTCAGTTCAGATTTTTACTTGCCCTGCCAAAATCTTCACTGGCCAAAAACCCCCAAACAAACGAGAAGTTAATAGCTATTTCTTTGCCACGTCTATTAAATGTGTCAAAAATAATGTGAATCTAGAATACTTTATAAAAAATGTTAATAAATGTATAATGAGCAAAATTCAACGTGTTATACAAACAAAAAGAGCAGTATGAAAAATGTGCAGCTATTTTATTGCAGTTTTAAATTATTTAACAAAATCTGACTTGCCAAACTGACTGTAAACTTAGCAAAACAACACCTACATTTTTTCGTTGTGTTGTTCCCACGTAAATGTCTGCTTCCAAGATATTAGAAAGAAATGTTTTCTTTTGGTTTCATAATTAGATGTTGCTGCCATGTTGCCGTGTCTTCGCTGTAATGGTTGTTGCCAGGTTATGTTATGGAAAAAACAATGTGCTCACAACATCCAATCAGATAAGAGGAACTGAAAAGCAATATGGTGTTTACGACATCACAGAGAAGGTAGCATGTTTCTCGATTCTAAGACTGTGTTTGCACATAATTGACAAATAGTCACAGGCAAATTAAACTTTAGTAACAAGGCACCAACCGGGCCAGTAACGATCCTGTCTGCTGTCCTGATCATCTCGCACACTGGCCCTGGGCCATCGGGCAGTCCTTATTGTTGAGCCCTCTAGCCTTTTCAAAAATATATTTTGCTGAATTTGATCTCTTCTGCTAATGTAAATGATCATTTTGACATTATGTATAATTTAACTTAAATAAAAATGTAATTCTTTTTTAAACATATTTAAAACCTCAAATAAAAGTTTGCATAGAGCAAAAAAGAGAGGGAGATGATTATGATTATTCAAAAGTTTCCAATATTTTATTCCCGTATCATGCTGTTGAAACTGCATCAGCTTTTCTGACTTTGCACTATATTTAACAGGGATATTCAATAACAAATGCATTTAAGACATGTTTCTATTTTAGACATGAATTGTGAAGTATCTTGACTGCCTGAATAAAATGGACAAGTCTCTAAATCTGTCCTTTTCAGCTGCACACATATTGAGAATAAGATGCAATGATAAACAAAATAATCAGATGGAAAGATTGCAATATTGTGCATGTGTTCAATTATAGACCTTTTTGGTTTAGCAAACAAGCTCTGAGGAAATACACCCTCATTAGTTAATAACTAGTTATAATTACAGTAGTTATATTCATCTCATTTTAATGGTGGTTATGGCCCTAGAAGAAAAAGACACCAACAACTATTTAAAACTAATCTTAAACTACTACTAAGCTGTTTTAAATTTTGGGTAAGATTAGGGATGCATAATAAGATCATACTGTATAACTACTAATCAACAGTTTATCTTAATAATTGGCAGGTAATAAGCCAGTGGTCAATTGTGACCTAAATGAAAGTGTTACCAAATGCACCTACTTCAAATGTTATCATTTGATTGAATAAGTATTATCAGTGGTTATCAGCTGATAGATATGGGCTAGTAGGGGCCTTCTGCACCTACTGGTAGGCTAAGAAGGTTGTTATCATCCATTCACATGGTTAATCAGCTATACTAACAGAGAAGACTCCAGATCCAGATCTGTTTTTACATTACTGTGATGGTTGGGTTAAGGGCTGGGGTAGGGGTAAGCGTTGATAAAATACAATTAATGGGAAATTTAATAAGTAATATAAATAATTATCATGGTTAATCAGCTATACTAATATAAAAGACTCCAGATCCAGATCTGTTTTTACATTACTGTGACGGTTGGGTTTAGGGTTGTGGTAAGGATAGACGTTGATAAAATACAATTAATAGGAAATTTAAAAAAATAATTCTCGTTAACTTCTGACTGCAGCCGCATGTGATCTATAGCTGATTAACCATGTGGATAGATGATAACAGCCTTCTGAGCCTACCAGTAGGCGCAGTAGGCCCCTACTGGCCTATATCAGCTGATAACCACTGATAACGCCCATTCAATTGAGTGATAACATTCGAATCGGCTGACAAATACACTGTTATGACTTATGGTTATGACTTCTGGAGAGAAAAAGACTATAAACAAGAATTAATATTTCTTGTGTTCATGGACTATTAAGCAGATTACACATTGAAAGACAGATATGTGCACATAGAATATTTGGAACTGAACAACACAGCTTAACTCTGCTGATATGTGAAAGCAAACTGCATTGTCAGCTTATCATTTACACATGCAGCAGCCCGAGCCAGTGACTCATTCTCTGTATCTTTCGCTCAATTCCCCTTGTAATGTTTTGATAGAGTAATTCAAACAGGTACAAAACAATAAAACCTGGAAAGAGCCGCAATCAAAATGTAAGCATTGTCATACAGGAGCTTAATGAACTTGGCTTGTTTTTGAAAAGCTGTGCAGAATTTAGGTTTGCCTCATTTGAATACATTTTCTCAACAGCTTGAATACGATGACACATTCACACATCCTCTCTCTCTCCGCATATTTCTTTCCCTTTCACACATGTACATCCTGTATTTCTCCAATACATTCCCTAGTGTGATCATTAAAGCGAAATCAAGAAGTGAACCACGAGTAAGGTTACCATAGGAACTGATTGGAGGGCCATGATTTGGACTCTATTCATATACTAGGCATTAGGAGGATTTTGCAGCCCGTTGCCTGGTTTCATTAGTGGCTAATATCAGTCGGGATGAGTTTGAGATGGCCAAAGGAGATGGTTGCTAGGCGGACAATCATGCTGTGTGGGAGAGCTGTTTGTGCTGCCTTGAGACCACCAATATACAATCTGTTATCTCAGAAGAAACCTTTTCTGCTTAAAAATTAGCTGCTCTTCCATGTAGTAGGGTCACTTTTAAAACGAACAATGAATTATGAGCACTGGGACCTGCCCACACTGAAGTAACAAAGATTTATCTATAGTGATCGAAACATGTAAAGAAGCCTAGCTGAGCCTGGAATGATTCATCGCATTTTTGTTGATGTGTCATTCTTAACAATCGCTCCTCTGAACATCCAGATCCTCTTTGGACGCGACTCGAGGGCCTCATCTGTTTCTGCTGACAGAGGGAGGACGGAAGCGGTTCAGACAGTGGAATTTTTCTCATTAGAGGATCTCATTTACTATGGAAGAGGCAAATCAGAACGGATGACAGATATTAATATTAAGGATTCTGTAGTGCTAAAAACAGCATCGCTTTGACAGAGACAGAGGAGTTGGTTGTTAATCACGCATAGTGCTTGGATTGCCCTCTGGGAATGGTCCCTGCTGACCCTTTACATGTGTTTGTATATAATAATTATACACATATATACAGTGTATAAATATATAAATATATACATGAGCTGCACGGTGCCTCACTGGTTAGCACTGTTGCCTCACAACAAGAAGGTTGCTGGTTCAAACCCCAGCTGGGTCAGTTGGTGTTTCTGTGTGGAGTTTGCATGTTCTCCCCTTGTTCGTGTGAGTTTCCTCCGGGTGCTCCGGTTTCCCCCCACAGTTCAAAGACATGTGGTACAGGTGAATTAAAGGGCACCTAGGTTACCACTTTTTCCAGATTTAATATAAGTCTTTTGTGTCTCCAGAATGTGTCTGTAAAGTTTCATCTCAAAACACCCATCGGATTTTTTATTATACCTGTCATAAGTTTCTACTTTGTAGCATTTAGCATCAGCTGTTTTTGTGTACTGCGCCTTTAAGGCTAGTCCTTCACACCCACCGTTTTTGCACGCAAATGTGACAGGATACAGGTTAATCTCCACTGCTGTATGGATATCTGTTATGTTAATGTACAAAATAAACCTGATTTAACGTCCACAAACCAAGATTGAAGCGTCTTCTTGTATAATTGTTCTGACGTGCGGCTGTGTAGATGAAGTAAAGCTGAAGTAAATTGCTGTAATTTATTACACACATACACTGTTTTAAAACATTTTAAACTTGTAGAACTCATTCTTGATCACATTTGATGATGATTGATGATCCTAGCAAACTGAACAGACTTTTATTTACGGTTGCTTAGTGTGCGCACGTCCTGGTCCTGTGTCTGGTTGATATGATTATACACGTTACTACGGAGACATGTTAATACGCAGCTGTCAATCAATTTGGTGGGCGGAGGGACCACACTCCTACGTCAAGTTGCGGTCGGTCTCAAAACCGCTCCAATTAGTCCACCGTTTTTATGTTGTTAAATTAAAAAAAGGACTGGGTGTGTTTATATCAGTCCAATATGACAGTCTATACACCATACATACACATATATGTCTGTCCAAACAGCTTGAAAAGGAGATTTTTCACCATAGGTGCCCTTTAAATAAACTAAATTGGTCGTACTGTATGTATGTGAATGCAAGAGTGTATGGGTGTTTCCCAATACTGGGATGTGACTGGAAGGGCATCAGCTGCATAAAACTTATGCTGGATAAGTTTGGGGTTCATTCCGCTGTGGTGACCCTTGATGAATAACAAGACTAAGCCGAAGAGAAATGAATGAATGAACACATACATGATTTTCAACAGATGCCTTTAATCCCTGTTCAAAGCATTTAGAATAAAATTATGCTATTCGTTAATTCATTTTACTTTTGGCTTATTCCCTTATTTATCAGGGGTTGCCACAGTGGAATGAACCAACAAGTATTCTGGGATATGTTTTACGCAGCGGCTGCCCTTCCAGCAGCAAGCCAGAACTGAGAAACACCCATAGACACTCTCATATTTACACATGCAATATTTACTACAGCCAATTTAGTTCATCCAATTCACCTATAACACATGTCTTTGGACTGTGGGGGAAACCAGATAACTTATGCTATTTAATACTAAGATATTTTAGATTTTAATCCAAAGCTCTCTGACCCTGGTACAGGTGAATTAAATAAACTAAATTGGTCATACTTTATGTGTGTGAATGCAAGAGTGTATGGGTGTTTCCCAGTACTGGGATGTGACTGGAAGGGCATCCGCTGTATAAAACATATGCTGGATAAGTTGGCGGTTCATTCCACCGTGGTGACACCTGATGGATAAAGTGACTAAGCTGAAGGAAAATTAATGAATAAATTGACTTTCTGGCATTAACAACCATGCTGTTTTCAAAGTCAATTAATTCACCTTTCATTGCCATTCTGATTGTTTAATTTCAGCAACTTTCTTGACAATGTCTGTATCGCCATGTGATTTGGTGATATTTTCAGACATTTGCAGTAACAACAGTCAAACAGTTGCACCTAATTTGGCTAGTGAGTTTAGATTTGACAGCATGATTATCCTATATCACATCGGATGATATCTACTGCATATGAACATTGTAAACAAAGTTAATGCCATTATCTACACTCCAAAAATGATTTTGGCTACTTATTCAAACTACTTATTTTAAATGAGCCAAATCAACACAATTCTTGAGTTAATCGTTTAAAAACTTAAAAACTTAATGGCTTCACGTTCAGTCCACTTGAATTTGTAAAAACAATTAAGGTAACTCATTCGATTTGTTTTGGGACAACATGAAAGGATTGTGTGGAACCCAGCATTCTTACACTGTAAAAATGTTGGGAAAACATGAAGAAATTAAGTTAACATTAATTTTTGCAAATAATAATAGTGGATTCAAGTGGATTGAAAACCATTATGTTGTCCCAAAGAAAACTGAAGAATTGTGTTATTTCAGCTTTTTTATATAAGTAGCAAATGTCATTTTTTTTTAATGTACAGTCTATTGACAAACTTAATTAAAAAAAATGGTGTCAATAGCACTTATCATCTATTCGAAACAAATCGCACTGCTTTCACCCTTTATGCAGCAAAGATGTGTCAGCTTTGGTCAAGTTCATTCAGTTTATCCCTTTTCCTGAAATAAAACAGACATTTTCTCCCATTTTTATAGCCTGCGAGAGATTGACAGTGCTAACATTAGTTATTGGCAGTAAAAAAAATAACCTGAATCATGCACCTTGTGACATACTGTATATGAGTGACATGAAACACTGTTATTTCCGATCTCAGTCTAAAAATTCAGTTGCGAGTACAAGAATTTAAGTCAGTCGATTTGATTACAGCATCACACTGTCAGTTGTTGTTTTTTAAGCAAACTGTGTATGAACAGAGCCATATTTAGAACTCCAAACAGGACTGACAAGCACATTTTCTTTGATGTGCGAACAACCGTAGACTTGCTCAGCCTACCCTTTAGACCCAGATTAATCATTCATTATTGATGGCTTCTGTCTCTCAATCTATCATTAGATATTTCAGACTTTATCTTTATTGCATGTTTCTCCTGGGGGTTTATGGGTTGGCAGAAGCATTGTGGTTTCTTCCCTAAGAGCTCTGAAATGTTTGCATGGGCCCAAGATGTATGATTTTCAGTTAGTGGTGTTGTAGGTTGGATGAATTATTAAATAAGTTTAAGGTCCACTGGTTCTCGATCAGTGGTTAGGATGGTGAATGGATAGTTGAGGGCAGATGTGATCCTGTGTTTGACTGAAACCATCAGGCCTCTCAGTTAGAGCTCATCCTAGGCTCATGTTGTGACGAGCACCACAGAACAAACCTTGACCTTACCACATTACCCCTCTCTCTCTCTCTCTCTCTCTCTCTCTCTCTCTCTCTCTCTCTCTCTCTCTCTCTCTCTCTCTCTCTCTCTCTCTCTCTCTTCATTTGATTGCAAAAACACTGAACTGAATATAGCTTTGTAAAATGCAACCCAAGATCACTGAAAATAAGTGCCTCAGTCCATTTTTGTAAAACATAAAATATATTAAACAACGTATGTTTCGTTGCATTTTTTTACATTATAAGTCAACTGAGGATATACATTTTAGCAAATCTGACATGCTTTAGTTGGGGTACATTTTATTTCAGAAACATATCCTTCTTGTACATGTCCAGGAGAAGGCAGAACTTTTTGTAAGGATCGAAAGCAAATCATTAAAAATCAAAAGTGCGCTGTGATCACATAATTTTACCTTGGTTTTACATTGCTTTTATCTTTTTTTTTGTAATACAATAATAATAATAACAATAAGGATTAATGAATAATGAAAAACTGGAAAAAGTTGGTTTGCCATCTGGAGGAAAAGTCCTTACCCCAGGTGGAGGAGTTCAAGTATCTTGGAGTTTTGTTCATCAGTTAAGGAAAGAATGGAACATGAGATTGACATTTGGATCAGTGCAGCGACAGCAGTAATGCGGTCAATGTACCAGCCTGTTGTAGTAAAGAAGAAGCTAAGGCGAATGGCTAAGCTCTCGATTTACCGGTCAATCTATGTTCCTGTACTCTCACCTATGGAAAACCTGTTTTAAATCTGTATATTAATGAGAAATGGCAAATGAAATGGGATGAATGTAAAAATAACATATTGTAGAAATAATTACCATTTTGAAAGTAGACATGACCAGGTTGTACATACGAGATGTAGAATTGGACACTCAAGACATACACACGCATATTTATTGAAAAGGGAAGAAAAACCTATTTGTGACTTGTGTAAGAATAATTTGACGATCAAACATATTTTAATTTATTTTAATGTGTATTTTTAAATGATATTAGAGAAAGTTTTTTTCAATTTTTGAATATTTATCTTTAATCAAACTAAAAGATTGTATATGAGTATTTTCAGTGTTGTTGCTATTTGTATGTTGTTTTTTGCTTTTTTACAATGTATGTTGTTAAGAAACTTATATGATTATATATTGTATATTTAGTATATGTTTTGCCACGAATATAGCCAATGCTGCTGATATGACATTAAAACCTAAATAAATAAATAACTCTCACCTATGGTCATGAGCTTTGGGTCATGACCCAAAAGGACAAGATCTCGGATACAAGTGGCCGAAATGAGTTTCCTTCGCAATGTGGCAGGGCGCACCCTTATAGATAGTGTGAGGAGCTCTGTCACCCGGGAGGAGCTTGGAGTACAGCCGCTGCTCCTCCCCATCAAGCGAAGTCAGCTGAGGTGGCTCAGACATATGTTTCAGATACCTCCTACCTAGGGAGGC
The DNA here is from genome assembly GCA_903798205.1 of Danio tinwini. Classification (NCBI taxonomy): domain Eukaryota; kingdom Metazoa; phylum Chordata; class Actinopteri; order Cypriniformes; family Danionidae; genus Danio; species Danio tinwini. Next base: position 1,203,367 of record CAIGQZ010000690.1, on the reverse strand, counting down.
CTCGAGGAAGACCCAGGACATGCTTGAGGGACTATGTCTCTCGGCTGGCCTGTAAATGCCTCAGGATCCCCCCAGAGGAGCTTGAGGGAGTGTCTGGGGATAGGGAAGTCTGGGGTTCTCTCCTAAGACTGCCGACCCCGCGACCCAGCCCCAAAAAAGCAGACGAAAATGAATGAATGAATAATGATTAAAAATTATGTAACAGTCAATGTATATATTCATTCATTCATTCATTTTCCTTTGGCTTAGTCACTGATTTATCAGGTGTCACCACATATGTCACTAAGAGCACACTAACCTCATTTACACACACGCACACGCACACGCATGCACACACACACACACGCACACACGTACACACACACACACACACACACACACACACACACACACACACACACACGTACACACACACGTACACTACGGCCAGTTTAGTTGACCCAATTCACTACAATATACCACAGGTCTTTGAACAGGGCCTTTGGGTGAAACCGGAGCACCTGGAGGAAACCTACACAAACACGGGGAGTAAAGGTATATATATATTTTGCAAAAAAAAATCTGTTTCAAATAAATGTTTTATTTTTAATGTTCTGTTCACCAAAAATGCATTATAAAAATGCATTTTTAAAAAAAAATATTGATAACACTTTAGTTTAGGTAAAAATTCATGCCAATAACTACTGGCTTATTACCTGCCTATTATTAGGAGGTTATCCATTCATTAGTAGTTATAAAGCATCTTATTCTACATCCTTAATCCTACCCAAAACCTACATCCTTAATCCTACCCAAAACCTAAACCCAACTTTTACCACACTAACTATTCATAAACAGCTATTAGATTATTAAGCAGTTAGTAGTGTTAGTTAATACTGTGAATTGTGACCTAAACTAAAGCGTTACCAAAATATTAATCAGCACAAATGTTTTTAACGCAGACCATTGTTTTTAAAACTCTTCTACTACTACTACTACTACTACTACTACTACTAATGACTGCGGAAATGACACAAATAACATTTGCCACTTTAATAAAACAGATTTTAGTGAGTATAGCCTTGGTGAGAACAGGAAACCTCTTTGAAAACATTTTCTATATATAAGCAGGTAACCGATAAGCATTTATTAGCGCACGAGAGGTGATTAGATAGTGAGAATGAAAGCGCGTGGCTGTTTAAGTGTATGGTGTTTAAGTGCTTGTGAGTACTCTGCTCTTACAGTAATGAATGGTGTTGGGTCTCCTTTAGGAATGTTCCTGTTGTGTATGTAAGTGAGTGTTTAGTGTATGCATTAGTGTTTAAGTGCTTTAGATAAGTGCCTGCTCTCACTGTAAAAGAACAGTGATTGGCGAAGCAGCCACAAGCCCCCTGCTGGCTCTCGACAGGGGGGATTGTAAAGGTGAGATTCTCGGGTGCGGTGGTACAATACGGGACCCCTGGTGTGGGTAATCACCATGAGGCCAAGAGTATACCACAATGCAACAAAGACCCCCTGTAACACACACATGTGCCCTTTTTTGTGCAGTTAACCGCACACTTGGCCCTCTCCGGGGGTCCTAAGAGCCTCCGCAGGGGGCCGATTAAGGAATTAGGCACAGGGGAAAACTAGTGGTGTTGACTAACACTAAGTGGAGGCCCATCTTCAGTCAGAAAGCAGTGAGGGGGTGGGGGGTGGAGGGTTTGGGGGGCAGACAGAGCAGCGTGTGGATGTGCATGTGTTTGTGACCTCTAAGGAAACAAACTCTCTCTCTCTTTCTCTCTCTCTCTCTTTGCTGCTGTGTGGAGTTCACTGGCCTCCTCCTGGGAGTCTGCATGTACTCATACACCTCCAGCACAGAGGCAACATGATGTCAAAACCCAATAAATAAATAATCTCACCGCTGAGCCATGGGCACCAAGGAGCTTTAATGCAAAACAACACGGAGCAAATAAACAGCCATTACTGTCAAAAAAATGCTAGTCCAGCAACAAACACAAAAATTGCAGATTATGCAGAATAACACTGAAGTTTATGTGATGTCAGGAGCTATTATTGAAGTATTATTGAACAATTTAGAGTAAAAGACTGAAGATTTTAAACAAGCTTTTAGTAATATTTGTGTAGGTGATTCTGGAGTTGAAGGCACTGCAGAACTTCACTGACCAGTACAACGTTTTTATATTTTTTCTGTGGCCGAGAGAGCTTACCGTGCTGCAATTCAAGAAAACACGGGCAATTACAAAAACACCTGCAAATTCAGAAAAGTTCCTCATCGGTTTGACAGCATATGCGCTGTATTTTCTCACAATGCAAATAATATAAGAAAGCATCTGCATTTTCTCACAGCACATGCAAATAGCACATAACTCAATTGAAATATTTCAACTGGCTCCTAAGATGTGATGGACCAGGCTGTTTAGGTTATGTTTATTTAGGCTAATAATATACAAAATGACAAGAAAAAAAAAACTCACCTTTCAAAGATCACCTATAACCTCACTATACAGTAAGCAAATCCCAGCCGGGTACATCATGCTTTTTGGGTCCCCTTAAAAAATGTCCATATTGTCTGTGCTTTTTGCATGTGTTGTGAGGAAATGCAGACCTTTTCTTAATTTGTTTGTGCTGTGAGAAAATGCAGCACGTTTTCTTAATGTGTTTGCATTGTGGGTGTTTGCAACACATATGCTGAAGCGATGAAGATCTTTCCTTAATTTGCTAGGCTTTTTTATAATTGCATGTTTTTACTTTAATTGCAGCACGTTAAGTTTTCTTTGCCACCAAGAGTTTTTGTCTCTTGGTTCATAAAAAGGCTTTTTGCAAACATGTCAACCATATACTGCTGACTTCAGATCCTCTAGCAGTGCTGTTTGAATGCTAAAAAACAGATCAAACATAAACACCTTGGTCACACTTTAGGTGGCTTTCACTACTTAAGTTATTGCAATTTTATAATAAAAAGTTATTGTTATTGCAATATTGCAATTAAGGCTGATTTATACTTCTTTGTCAAGTGCACACATATGGTCCAGCGCAGCCTTTGTGAGGTCGCACAGCCCTTACCGTAGCTGATGCCGACGCTGACGTGCCCCTTTTAAAAAAAATTAACTACATGTTGCAATGACGTGTTTTGAAAGCTCTGTGATTGGTCAGCTGGGTAGTTGTGACGACTGTGGGCGGTGCTAAGAGCCGCAAGCCCAATGAAGCCAGCGTTTACAATTGTTGAGTCCCATGAAGTAACCCCAGATGGAGCTCCAGAACTTTTTTTTGTAACTACTTTAAGAAGTTGTTGCATGTCTGCCAGTTCCCGCCTTTGAATGAGCGAGTTTTAACTACTGCATTACGGTAGCATTTTATAAAAAACTAAAAACGGCAAAGAAACTTGATACAGAGAAACATAACAGAACCTACTGCCAGCTAATGTTTCGAAAGTGTTTTTGCAGAGCAACACAAACAGCACACAAAAGTATAAATGCATGGCTATGCGCAAGGCATGTGCCAAGGGTCATGCCGATTATTCAACGAAGAAATATAAACCAGCCTTTAGAATTAAAGAACTGGCCTTTGAATGAAATAGTTTTGTCACCCATATGATCCTAACTATGATTACTTTTAAGCCTAACAGTTCTTAGTTGCAGCAGATGTGGGAATTTAACAGAACAACATATAGCCTATAATAGTGAATCCATTGTCTTGTAGGTATTTGACTCTTTCGGTTCCAGCATTTGTGATTTAAATCTTCAGTGATTATCAGATACACCTCACAGCAAAAAGGTCACTGGTTCAAGTCCTGGCTGAGCCAGGTGGCACTTCTGTATTTCTGATTTTGCATGTTCTCCCATTTTTGTGTAGTTTTCCTCTGGGTGCTCCAGTTTCCCCCACAGTCTAAAGTATACGTGGAAAAACAAAATTGGCCGTAGTGTATGAATGTTTGTTAATGAGAGAGTGTATGGGTGTTTCCCAATACTGGGAGTGCTGAAAGGGTATCCACCGCATAAAACATATGCCAGAATAATTAGCGGCTCATTTCTCTGTGGCAACCACTGATAAATCCAATAACAGATAAATTGGCGGTTCCTTTCTCTGTGGCAACCTCTGATAAATCATACGGCAGAGTAATTGATGGTTCATTTCTCTTAGGTGACCCCTGAGAAATCAGAGACTAAGCTGAAGGAAAGTGAGAGCAGGTCTGGACCAAACAAACCAAAACAACACAATTATAAGGTAGTGCAAAAAAAGGCCAATTATAAGCACTTTACAATTGTAATGTGTAAAACATGTTATATAACCAGAATTGCCTGTTTTGAATGTGCTAAAACATTCACAGTATGCTCCATCTGAACCAAGAGAAAGTGCTTATGCAACCGTTATGACACAGGCCTAGCAAAGCATTGACAAACTGCGGCAAGAATAAAAACAACTCCAATGCTTTGTGCTTTAAAACACACATGGGTTCACTTGAGTGCGTCTTTCATGAGAGCTCATTCAGTAATAGCAGAGCGGGTAGTGGCTCCTTTACACCATAACCTTGAAATCCCCCACGATTACGAGAAGCTCGAATGATATTCAAACAAAAATGGTGAACGTGTGGATTCTTTCCATTGTGTTTGTATCTACCTTTACACAAACCCTCCCTCTAATGAATGCTCTCTCTGACTCACGGCTAATGGCAGAGGAGCTGTGCTGATAAATAGAGGAAATGCAGCCGGAGGGAAACACTGAAAGAAAGTCTGTACAGCAGAGGTCACACACAACATCATGTAAAGGAGCGCCACCGTCACCTTGCATGCCCCGTCCTGAGGTCTACACTTACCAGTGCTTGTTGAGGAAAACACAGACATGAAATGAATACAGATGCAAAGCTAGCTTAACAACGCACATGCTAAACACCACTGGAAATGTGCTGACAATGAAGATATACAGTAAAATACAGGGTGAATTAGGTGAGTCTTGTGTTGACTGTCACAGCACATTTGATTAAATACACTCGTTTGAGTGCACTACTGAATGCAGCTATAGCATATTAATGACTTCTGTGCATTGCATGAAAGAGAAACAGAAAGAAAGTGAGAGATTCTGACATGCTGATGATGGCAGGCTCCTCTTGCTCTTAGTATTATGATTTCTCTTCCTTATTAGTTTCTTAACTTCATTTTGATTTATAATTAATGTAATTTGTCATCTTTCTGTTTCATTTAGATTTCTACTGTTTTTGTCATTGATTTTATATGAAAAAAAAAACTTTATATAAGTGATGTTCTACCAGAAATGTACATTATCTGTCCCTGAAATAAATACAGTGAATAAAAAGTATTTCATCCTAAAAAATGTCTAAAATGCACTGATGGTTGATTTCTGTGAGTTGTTCTGTAAAGGAATATGTCATTCATTTGGTTCTTAGGTTTTTGTTCTTTATTAAAATCCCTTTTCAAATGTACAAACCCTGTCATTGTCCTTATCCTCAACCCAATTGAACCTGCAGCTTTAGTTTTGTTATGCTAAAAACTATTTCTAATATCTAAGCTATTTAGAAGAAAAAAAATTCTGAAATAGCAAGTTTAAGTTGTTATCATTCACATAAAAAACATGAAATTATAAATAAAATCCACAAATAAATACTATTTTTTAACTGTCCTCATGTTTCTCACTCCTGTCACATTTGCATTACATTTAACATAAAATGTGTGCAATACACCTTTAAGGCTATGACGGAGGAAGAGACATTTGATGGCGGAAAAGCTGACAGTGATCAGGGATGCGCTCTATCATTGAATTGGGTGATTTTATGTTAGTTTTTGTATGATTCTTTTGAGGAAGAAAAGCTTAAAAGGTCAGGCCCTGTCACATTTATATAAATGAAAATGTAAGTTTCTGGTAGAATGTCCCTTAATCTATATAATGTATTTATTATTTCAATACTGTTAAACCTGTACACCATCTTAGCATTTTATTTTTAAAGTTTCATGTGGTGTACATATGTACTTATCGTTGTCATTATATAAACTGGGTACACTCTCAGAAATAAAAGTACGCGAGCTGTCACTGGGATGGTACCTTAAATTTGTACCTAAAAGGTCCATATTAATACCTTAAGAGTACATATTAGTACCTAAAAAGTACAAAAGTGTTTCTCTTAAAATTTTTAGGTACCAATATGGACCCTTTAAGTACAAATGTGTATCTTTTGAAAAGGTACCACCCCAGTGACAGCTTGCGTACCTTTATTTCTAAGAGTGTACATACAGTAATAATAGGTACAAACTTTAAAACATTCTGGAACCTAACCTTTAATAAATGTAGTTACATTATAATGCTTTCTAGGGTAACCCCTAGGTACACATACTCTAAAATAATGTGCAAAATGATTTCTTTTTTCTAACCAAAAATAATAAATTTCTTATGTATTGAAATATTGTATTGAAAGAACTTGCTGCAGTTTAATTCACTGTAAAATATTTGTAAGAATTATATAGCAATATCATATCACGCAAACTTTCAATAACAATTTAAATATTTATCATATATTCCACTATCCATAAGATTTTATCTATTTGCTAATGGGACAAGCATTAAGCATTAAGCATTCCAGCTGGCAGCTAGCTCTCTGCAACTCTCACATGAGTCAGTACCTGGGTGGGAGACCACATGAAAAAGCTAGATTGCTGTGGAAGTGGTGAGTGAGACCAGCAGGGGGCGCTCAACCTGCAGTCTGTGGGGGTCCTAACGCCCCAGTATATTAATGATGATAGTTTCTCAACCATGTTCCTGGTTCTGCATAATTTCCACCTGCACTTAACCAACCACACCTGATTCATTAGCTGAGACTGAAAGACCTGTAATGGGTATGACAAACAAAGGAGACATCCAAAACATGCAGTGTTGGTGGTCCTCCAGGAACATGGTTGAGAAATACTGGATTAGGAGATTCCCCTAAAAATGTGTAAAACACTTTGCGTGTCCAGAAAAGCGCTATATAAATGTAAGTAATTATTATAATTAATATTATTCCTATTATATATTTTCTTCTGGAGAAACACATTTTGATTGGCTATGGAACAAACCACTGCTGTCCAGTGATATACTGAGTTAACCTAACATGCCTAGCTGACACGATTAACTGTAGTGGAATTAAACTTTGAGCTAAGGATAATTCAAAATAGCTAGTAAAATATTATTATATACTGCCATTGTGGCTAAAATAAATGTAATTGAAATTAGTTATTAAATAATTTATAATTATAACAATTAAAAATAATTATCTTTTCACTTCTTTAAATCATACATGGGATGGGATCTAAGAGTTCATCATACTGTATTTGGGGTCCTTGGCAGCAAAAATGTTGAAATCCCATGTGTTAGGGAGAAAACATACAAAATGTTTTGAATTCTCTGACCCGCACTTAAATAATTAGACTGTGCACTGCTGCCCTGAAGGATGTACATGGGTTAGATCTGTCTCTAACAGATGGCGAACTCCTCCTGGTCAGAATACTAATGTTGGTATGCTTATAAAAACTAACTATGTTGTAGAGCAGCAATCAGCGTGTGTACGAGCTGCTTTACAGAGACCCATATTAGGCATCCAGATTATCACAGAGCCCTGACGGCTTTATCTTTTGTTCTTAATTAACGGTGTCGTGAGTCAACTCGAGTCTCCTGAGACTTTTTAATTGGGTAAAGCAGTGATGTCTGAATGTACTTTTCCAAGAAAGTGACCAGGTCACAAAAACAAATGAGGCTGTTTTCATGAGCAGTTACTTCAGGGCCTTGTGTGTGCTTTTGCTGCCTGCATATACTTTATATCTAATTCTCACTTTTAGTTTTGCAACATCTTTATTATCATATTTTTTATTTGCATGTAGAGTTCAACCAGGATATTCAGCTTTCAAGTCTTTAAACTTGAAAACCATGACCATATTTTTGTCCAATATATATATATATATATATATATATATATATATGATGTTTTTGAAATAAACCTGTTATGTTCTTCAATGTTTATTTGATGAAAAGTGCAGTGAAAACAAATATTGTGAAATATTAGTACAATTTATAATAACTGTTTCCTATTTAAATATGTATTAAAATGAATGGCAACACTTTACACTAACAGTACATGAATAGTATACAGAAACTAAACTCCATTCTATTACTCCGTATGACCTAATGATGAGTTAAGGTTTGCACTTATCAAGAACTAACTTTTAAGTACATCATGAGTCACATAGGTTTGTGTGTGAATAGTGGCTACCTTAATCATTTGTTACTCCATGTTTGATATCAATTATTAATTCAATATTAAATATTAATTAACTATTTAGTTAAAATGTAAACGTAAGCTAAATATAACTAACATGAACCTGTTAATGTATCTTTATGTCATCACTTTACTTGGAGAGGCACATTGTTCTTAACTCATTCTTAACTACTCATGAACTTTTATCTTTGTATTATATAGAGTATTATTATTTTTTTATTATTCATTTATTCCACTGCAAGCATAAAATAAGTTATATACACTACCAGTCAAAAGTTTGGGATCAGTAGGATTTTTAAATGTTTTAAAATAAGCTTCTCCTGCTCATCAAGGCTTTATTTATTTAATCAAAAATACAGTACAAGTTGTAAAATTGTGAAATGTTATTGCACTATAAAATAACTGGCCAAAGGGAGTTTATAACTTATTTTAATAATTGATTCCAGTGATTTTAATGATGAAATTTCAGCTTCATTACTCCAGTCCTCATGATTCTTCAGAAATCACTCTATTATTAATAATAATAATTATTATTATCATTATTATTATTAATGGTAATAGTAATTAAAACAATAATAACTGGAGAAATCATTTCATTTGAAACTACATACAATAAGAAAGCAGTTATTTAAAATTTTTATAAATATTTAACAATTTAAAATGTTTTTATGTCTTGAACAATAATTTTCTTTAAAAAAAAACAGGAAAACTTTTGACCGGTAGTGTACATTGATACAAAGTTTTATTGTTTAAATAGGTTAATTCAATTTTTTTTTGCATTATAAAGCTCTTTCTGTGTTATATCAAAAATAAACAAATACATGCTCTGTGTATTACTTCATTGACGTAATTGGTATCTGTCTCTCTTCATGTCATCAAATACGCATGACCTTCACATGGTTTTGTTGCTTTAATTTAATAACAAGCAATCATAATGATAATCTTTTAAAAACTTATTATTAATTTTTTTTTAATAATAGGTGTATAAATGATTATTTAGAACTTGCTATATATGAACAAATAAATGCTCTTTGTTATTTAAGTGAGGTCATTCAAGTCCTCCAGATGGGAGAGTGTTTGAGCATTAGATGAGTTGTTGTTGTCGGATCTTTTTCCTGGAAGTCTTGCAATCACCATCTGTGTTGTGAAGGGGCAAACTGAAGACATTTTAGTTGATTCATGACAGAAAGATCTTCATCCCCCGATCTCTCTCTTTCTCTGTGTATGTGTTCAGCTCTGAATGTTACTTACATACACCTTTGTAATTAGTATAATTGATTTGTACTTGGAACATGCAGATATCAATAAGCAGCCTTCTGAAACAGCTCGGTTTATATGTCCTTATACACAGAAACACAGAAAAGTATCTCAGTTGTGGTTGTTTAATTAGTCTGGTTGACTAAAGCCGGGTGGGTTTAGACTACAGGAGTTTTTAAATCCTAGCCAATTGTGAATTCTAGTTGCATCATGTGCATAAGGAGGATGCTTGCAGATTTTCTTCCCTTGAATATCATCCTTATACATGTATACATGTATATATATATTTGAAAATGGTTATGCGTCACACAATGAAAAATATTACCAACAATATTAAGAAAAGCATAAGAGCAAAATATGTTCTCTTGTGCAGCATTGCTGTTTCAATAGGTAATGTTTACATTTGGTGGCAGGACACCGGCCCTCCAGGACTGAGTTTGGACAACCCTGGACTAAGCTAAAAAAAATGAATGAATGTTTGTATTTGATATCATAAAACCCTGGCTTTATTATAGTAAAAGTGTGGTAATCATGTTTTTTTGCCACACTGTAAAACCCAACAGTCAACTTTATCAAATGAAATGAGTGTAGTTAACTCAAAATTTACTGAAAGTTAAATCTGCTCATTTGAAAAGAGTTTTGAACTCAGTGTTGAAGGTAATCAGACAATTAAATACCTCATTACGTCAACTTAAATGAGTAAGTTTACAGTACTTATATAAATTAGTTCTGTCACTTAAATGGTTTATTGCAATCAGTTTCCTCAAACGGTTTGAGTTGCCTTAACTTATTGTGGTTTACAGTACTCAGTTGGTTTGAGTTCTCTTCATTTATTGGGTTTTACTGTGCTCAAATTGCTTCCTTTAGTCAAATGGTTTAAGTTCACTGTACTCGTTAGGATTAGTTGTTGAGCTTAAATGATTTGTAAGGTAATGATGAGTTACCTTAACGTTTTGGGTTTTACAGTGCATATTAATTACCATTTGTATTAGAATCAGAATCAGAATCAGAAAGACCTTTATTGCCAGGTATGTTCACACATACAAACAATTTGTTTTCGTGACAGAGCTTCTACAGTGCAAACTATATATAACTATAGCCAGAGTTTTACTACAAATAATTGGATAAAATATGCTTATTGTAGAAAACTCAGTTCATTTTTTATTTCATAATTTCATTGGTTTTATTTATTTTTTTAAGTCTACTAGTTATCTGAGTCGATTTCTCTACTGATCTTTTTATGTTTATTGTATGTTTTCCAAAACACAGGCTATATAACTTAACTGTTAAACCCAATAAGTTAAGGTAACTCAAACCATTTGAAAAAAACGATTGCAACAAACCATTTAAGTTCAAAAAACGAATCCTAATGAGTACTGTGAAATTTGAGCACAATAAAACCCAATAAATGAAGGGAACTCAAACCAACTGAGATAAGGCAACTCAAACCGTTTGAGGAAACTGATTCATACAAACCATTTGAGTAAAAAAAAAAAACCTAATCTATACGAGTATTGTGAACTTAATTTCTAAGGTATTTAATTAACTCATTACCTTTAACACTGAGTTCAAAACTCTTTTCAAATGAGCAGAATTAACTTTCAGTAAATTTTGAGTCAACTACACTCATTTCATTTGATAAAGTTGACTGTTGGGTTTTACAGTGTTCTTGTCAAATGCTAACAAGCAGTTTATTATAATTTGCTGTTCACAAACTTTTACAGAAGCTTGGTTCACAGTTGTGCAAGTAGACCAAATCATGGTCATAATCATTCTGGTTTACAATCAAGAAATGTTTGATATTAGGATGCCCATGATGTGTCTGTAAATGTTCAACATTACCATATAATTTGTCCTCAACTAACCAGGATTTCTTTGTCAGAATGTTGAAAGGGGTAAATCTAGGATAAATCCGTCTGCAATTCTTGTAGCATGAGGCTGATATTTCTGTTTTGTTTAATGCTGCAGAAAAACACACTTCACCACTGTAAGTGTTTGAAATGGGTTTGTTCTGTTTTTGAAGTTACAGAAATGAATACACCACCTCCAGTTCTACTAGTTATCATGCTCATTAAATGGCTGAAAACTCCTCTCAAACCCAGGAAGCACATGACTGTCTGTCTGTTCAGGAGCAGCTCAAGTGCATTTCTATTTACGTCTCTATTTTAAGTTTAGTTGTCCTGCTAGATGCTTTCATCATCTGCAAGTGCATCACATTTAACTACAATCTCTTTATCTCAACATGTGAAAACAGATGTAAGTTGTTCTTCAGCTGATCCTTAAAGTATGTAGAATAATGGATACAAATTACTGTTTGCTTAAACTACAACAACTTTTTTGTGGAACATAAAAGCTTCACAATATAAATATTTCTCAGAATTTAGAGATTCTTTCTCACAATTATGAACATATGTCTCAAAAAAAAATCATATTTTATTAAGTAACACTTAAAGTAAATGTAACAATTAAAGTTTGTTATTAGATAAAAAAAGTATTTTTTGTCATTCATTTTTGGCAGAAATCGGCTTCCATGGCGTACAAAGAAAAATATCTCAGGCTCAGAAATGGATATGAGGCATATGAGTATGCAGTACAAATAAAATAAACAAGAGCAGCCTTTTGCTTTTACCTCTCAGAGTATTTTAGTATTTCACATCAAGTATGCAAGAACTTCACTCCAGTCGATGCTTATTTGTGCATTTCACTCATATGTTTACATTCAGATGTAACAAAATGACATGATATAGCTTTCTCCTGTTGTAAATCAAGTTTCCTCTGTGAATTACAATTCTTTATCAGTGATTAAGATTGAGCTCTGCAGTCTCATGACATCTTGCTAAACATTGTAAAATGCATATTAAGCAATTTAGTGTGCTCAGATGAGACAGGATAAAAAAAGCTTAAGATGTCTTTAATGAACTGATTTCTGTGGTTCTAGTTGGTGAGCTTTACTAATGTAGGCCCGTAGCCAGCCTGCTGAAAGGGGTGGTTCTTTTTTTTTATCAAAAAGTAGACTTTTTTGCTGCTATATGCCTCATTTTAGTGACATAGTGATTTAGATTATACTGCATTTTAGTGACATTTTAAGCAATATTTTTAGCTGAATTAGCTAGTCAGATGCTCATCATAACTACACATTTTGATGTACCAAATTTTTTTCAAAATATTTTGAATAAAGAAATGTGAAATACTATTTTAAAAAAAAACAATTATTACATCATACATCATTAGAAAAAAAAAGTAAAAACTGCAGCCTATTGTAATTAACTAGGCAAATAACAAACTGGCCAGTAACAACAATGGCCAATATAGTATTCAAATATATTTTAGGCCTGTAATGAATTAACAAAAATATTCATTCAATTGCCTGAACTTGTTATTTAGCATATTACTAAGTAGTCAAACAGTTTATGTACAGTAGTCTTTCCAAAGTGACTCACAGATGATAAACATCGCAACAATCTAAACAAAAGCCAACAACAATCACAGTACTGGATCATTTTAAAAAGAGGAGGCTTGTAAAGAAAAGAAAAGTGAAAGAGAGCCCATTCATGCCTTTGGTAGGTTTTTGATTATTTGTGAAGCTTCTTGGTGTCCATATTGGTGAATCCATCAATGAGTCTATTAGTAAACCCTTAAAATGCATTAGTAAACTTTTTGCGTTGGAAAATCGCATTGATGAAGATGAATCCATCCGTTGAGAATTTACTATGACTGCCAAGATGCTTCCTTACATGCCAATAAGTTTATCAGAGAAGCACTTTGAAAAGCGGACAGTAAAGCCGGCGGGATCACAGGACTCATTACTGGAATTATTGATCTACTTCTACTGAATCTTACATCAGGCAACTTGCTCATTGGCAAACTAACTGATCCCCTCATCTGTGAGCTCATTACTTAATCAATAAAACAATATTAGCAAATTAATTGATAAACTTCTTGGAGATTACTGTGTCTTTAAAACAGCTCTGCATGCACTATAAAACAAAATGCTCCAAAAGGTTTTGTTCCCTTAAACTCTTCAATGCATTTAATTTGGTAACACTTTACAATAAGGTTCTATTAGTTAATGTTAGTTAATGTATTTACTAACATGAACAAATAATGAACAATACATTTATTACAGTATTTATTAACCTTTGTTAATATTAGATGATGAAAATAAAGTTGTTTATTGTTAGTTCTTACTAAAACAGCACTGTAAGTTTTCAAACTTATAATAATCTTTCTAAAGTGATGTTAAGGGTACACTGAAAAAATGATGTCTGCAAAGTTGTTTCAAACAATTTACATGGGTTGACTTTAAACAGATGGCGACACGGTGGTGCAGTAGGTAGTGCTGTTGCCTCACAGCAAGAAGGTCGCTGGTTCGAGCCTCGGCTGGATCAGTTGGTGTTTTTGTGTGGAGTTTGCATGTTCTCCCCGTGTTCGCGTGGGTTTTTTCCGGATGCTCTGGTTTCCCCCACAGTCCAAAAACATGTGGTATAGGTGAATTGGGTATGCTAAAAGTGACAGTAGTGTATGAGTGTGTGTGACTGAGTGTGGATGTTTCCCAGTGATGGGTAGCGGTTGGAAGGGCATCCGATGCGTAAAAACATATGCTGGATAAGTTGCTGGTTCATTTCGCTGTGGCGACCCCAGATTAATAAAGGAACTAAGCCAAAAGGAAAATGAATGAATGAATGTTAACAAATTAAGTTGCGTAATGTTTACCTTAATTAGTTTGATTAAATTCAGCCCAAATAAATTGTTTGCATTCACTTAACTCAAATAAATTGAGTAAATCCAAGGAATCATTTTTGAATAATTTTTTTTCAGTGTAGAATAACTTTTAACTACAGTAGATGAATTCTGCTGCTGCAGCCGACAGATCTGCCTCCTGTCATGCATAAAATCATGCATAAAACTTTGGGTGAGCAACCTGGCATACACAGTTCCACCCATCCTCTGCCAGCAGAACCATGAACCTATATAGAAATGATTATGAGGGCAACAATCTGCTTTGACAAATGCGTCACGTGTTGTTTTGTAGCCCAGGTGTAGACCAAAATTTAACTGTGAGACAAACAGTGTTGTAGACTTTACTTCTAAACAGTAACATATTACAAATAACTTGTTTGTTAAGCTACTTGTTATTTAAAAGTAATCCGTAACCTTGCGATATTATTATCAGAATTGTAATGTAAGACGACATGGTGTCTAAATGGTTCCTGCAGTTGCCTCACAGCAAGAAGATTGCTGGTTTAAGTTTCATGTGGACAAGGAGGCTTTTCTGTGTGGAGTTTGGGTCCTCTGATTTCCCCTGACAGTCCAAAGACATGCACTATAGGTGAATTGGATAAACTAAATTGACCATAGTGTGTGAACGAGGGAGTGTGAGGTTTTTTTTTTCCAACACTGAGGGTTGTACTCTTGAGTTGCTGCTGGAAGGTTATATGGTATGATAAAACATATGCCAGAGTAATTGTTCCACTGTGGCAACCCCTGACAAAGCAGGGACTAAACAGAAGGAAAGTGAGTGAGTGAGAGAACTGAAAAGCATTACATTACTCCTGTAGTACTTTCGAGTTACTTTCACTAAAATAATTACAGAAGTAGAACTTAAAGGCAAAATATGTCACATAGTTTTAATACAGATATACATGAAAACAATAGAACAGTGCTGAATATTTTGCTGTCTTTTGTACTTACATTATTCCACATTATTGGGTACATATTAATCTTTACAAAAAATCATGCTGGAATTCTGCAGGTAAAATTCAACATACAGAATTCAGAAATAAAGGTACGCGAGCTGTCACTGGGGTGGTACCTTTTTAAGAGGAATTATATACTAATATGTACCCTTGAGGTATTAATATGGACGTTGTAGGTACAAATTTGTATCTTTTGAAAAGGTACCACCCCAGTGACAGCTCGCGTACCTTTATTTCTAAGAGTGTACCTGCACATTCCTACAGGATCCCACAGACTTTCGTTCCCTGTAGAATATCGCAGGATTCCTACATGTTCTCTGTAGGATTTGTGCAGGACTCCTGTATTCCTGTAGGAGTCATACAGGATAGTATCCAATAATGTGACTGTCAGACTGTCCTAAAATGTTGCAATTTTTCACTTATTATTCACTAGGAGGATAATAGATTTTGGAAATTGTATTTCTAAATAGTATGTTTTATCATTAAATCCATTTGAACATATTGGCAATCTGAGGGGACAGATCAGTGCTGGTGAGGGGGTGATCCCCTCTCCCCTTCCTCACCCCAGCTTTCTTTGCATTTTACTGACTTTACTTAAACTATATAAACCTATGTTTTGGAGTTTTGCAAAAATGTTGGTGGATATTTTTTTTCAGTAAGCCCCAGAGTAGCAGCCAAGAAGCTTTATTTTTATGACTGTGGGTTAATGCAAGTGCGACGGGGATGAAGGTATCTCAGGGAGTGAGAGCAAAGGTGTGTAAATTCTTCATGTTCAGTGTGGCTATAGTGCTGCTGGAGTGGCTGTTTCCCTGGCAGCACCATGGAAGTGTCAGGAATAGGAATGCAGTGCAGCTCATGAATATTGCATGAGTGCTGGAGAAAGCAGAAAGAGAGAGGCTTGTCTGTGGCTCTTATGTAATCACATCCCTCCCACTGCAGCAGCACACGCAGACCGGGATTCCCTCCTGCACCTGCTCACATCCAGCCAAGAGGAAAAACCTCACAAATAAAATCGCCAGGGACGGAAAGAAAGAAGGTTAAGTAAAATGTAAACCACGATATAATAAATCAGCAAGTATGACGTTATTACATAACCTCAAACTCATACTGTATGTAGGTTAAAGTAGAACAGCCCCTGTTTTGTTCTAGATCTTCATAATCTATTTTGCTAAACACAGAGTCATAGTGTAAACGATTATTGCAGGATTATCAATCCACAGTGGATTGTGTCTTTTGCTCTAGATTATTTCAATACATCAAATATTTCTGTTATAATATAGGCAGTCTAGCTTTACATACATGAAACGGCATTTGAAGTGCTTCCTCTTCTATGCATTCGTGTCCTTCGGTGAACTCGAGCTGTTTCACTGAGCCTATACAGCCATTATCAGAGCACATAAACAACTCTTGCGTAACGTCTCTCCGTCGCACATACGCTTCAGAGAAGCCCCAATCAGGCTCATTTACTCAAGCACTCTTCACTGAGATCAAACCACCTCCTCCAGAGGTCACTGCAATTATCAAACCACACACAGTAAGTCACTTACAAAGAGCTCTAGGTAATGCAGGGCGATGTAGTCTTTATCTGATGATGTCATGTCAAATATTTTACTTCGAAATAGTTCATCTTCTATATAAACCTATGTTTTGGAGTTTTGCAATGAAGTTTTTTAAGTGAGCCAGAGTAGCAGCCAAGAACCTTTATTTTAGTATTGTAGGTTAATGCAAATGCGATAGGGAGGAAGGTGAGATTAATCCATCAATTGTACACTTCATTTGTACTTTCAGCAGCTGTGAGTCAGACATTTTCTGATGAATGGTGACATGCAACTGAAGGAAATTATGACTTTCTGAAAGCATATTTCAGATGGATTGGCAGAAATTAAAGGGGTAATTCACCCAAAAATTCTGTCATTTACTGACCCTTTTAGTATATATTTTTTCTCAAAATATATTATGAATAATGTAGGAAACTGGTAACCATTGACACCCATAATAGGCAAACCAAATATGTTTATGAAGTCAGTGGTTACCGGTTTCCAACATTCTTCAAAATATCTTCTTTTGTGTTTTGGACTAAAACATTCGAACTGGTATGGAACAAAGTCAAGGTTGAGTAAATGATGACTGAAGTTTAATTTTTGGGGTGAACTATCCCTTTAAAGAGGAATTTTCCAAAAAAAAAAAAAAAGGGTGTATGTTGTGCAAATTGTTGTCCATGGTGCTGAAACTGTAAATAAATAAAAAAAAACATTTAATCTATATGTAGATAGATGTAGGTAAAAGTAGTTTAAGGGATGGTGGCAAAGTATAAATACATGTTGTATGTATGCATTTGAAGTAATATGAAGGTCTTTACACTGTTATTTTAATTAGTTTCTTCATTAAATATCCATTTCTGATCAAAATGGTGCCACTTAATATTTTTCCCCAAAAAATAAGTGTGCAGATCTTTTTTTTTTGTATTATTTAAAGTACTGTATAAAAACGCAATAGTACTTATTTATATGTTGTCTACATTGTGATTCTTAAAACAATGGTCAGCATATATAAGTACACCCCTCACAAATCTTTCTTTTAAATTCATTTTTTAATAGGACAATATTATATTTGTGCATATATATTAGATTAGTCCGCACTGAAGCCAAATCTGGAGCTAATCTAATAAAATAACTTACAATAACAGTCCTAAAACAAGTACAACCAAATTTATGTTATAGAAAAATATTAAATACAAATTTTAAAAATAACAATTTTGTTGAAATTTTGTAGGTTGCTTGGATTTGATTGCATTATCTTTCAATTTCTAAATATGTTTGGTGACTAAAATATTATTTTAATAAATATATCGGTTTAATTAATCTGTTTTGTTTAACATTGCCTAAAATTGCCATCTTCAAAATGGTGTACTCAATTATGCTGAGCTGTATGAATCTTTTAATATATTATTAATTGATTTTTATCCCGAGTCCAATTTCACACCTAAAACAGCTAAACAAAGTAAATTTAGATTTTATTAAGCTAAAAGTTACTAAATTACTAAATTCACTTTTAGAAAACTTAAATAAAAAAAAATGTCCTAAAGGTGCCATGTACTGCATTGATTTAATAAGTTCAATTGTTTAATATGTGACTTAGTAAGTTCAGAAATTCTCCAGAAATGGTTTTATATGCTCATTTATTTCTACATAAAATACCCATTGATCAGAAAGTCCTTATTGACCATATTTGGAACAGTCGTGAAGAATATTAATGAGCTCTTCTCTCACTCACACATGCACAAGGACATCTACATTATGTACTCTGAAAAAAACATGTAAAATTATCATACTTCATTTGTCATAAAAATGGAGTAGATGCCATGTTAAATCTTTTGAACAAGTGGTGGAGAGGTCTATTTTAGCATATACTGAGTGAGCTATCAAATATAAACCACCAAACAGAGTAACCTAAAATAAAATGTAGGCTGTATTATAATTAAACTTGACAAAAGAGTCCAACAGAGATGTGTTGTGGTGTATTTTGAAGCTATAATGCAAATGTAAACACAGCCATGAATTAATACCAACCTCTGCATAAACAGATGATGTTTACTAAAATATACTGCTATTCTTTTACTCTAGGGAAATTAAAGAGCTGGGTGATGACAAGATGCTTGAACGTGCATTAAGTACAACATTCAGCAGTCTACATGTGTTACTTTAAATCACAAACATATCCGGCAAATTTAAACATACCTTATACCTCTTCAGAGAGGCCCTGAATAAATGTGTAATCTGTATATCCTGCATTTTGACAAGCTCTAAAGTGATGCCTGTGGGAGTCGTTGCTTAGTAACACATAGAAAACAAACTAGTGTGACTGGGTTTGACATTGCTGCGTCTCTTGTTTTCAAAATAAGAGTCTCACATTAATGGAAAGTTTAATATAAACTTAAAAATAAGGGAAGACAATTGGCATTGTTATAATCTCATAACCCGGAGCGAACATATTAATGATCCTGTGTGCAACATATCAGTCTGTGTTTTGGCTGATGATCTCCTGATGATACGGCTGCTTGTCAGGTCCAGATGATGTAGAACGTGACCTAAAGTACATTCAAATCTTGAGGGCATGCTCAAGATTTATTCACTAGGGTTTTACATATTCACTAGGGTTTTACACTCGCAGAATTTACATGACAACAAGGAAACAATGGTGTTTTGGGGCTTACAGTATGGCCATTTCCATGTACCGAACTCTTATTATTCGACTATGCCTAGGTATTCCCATATTTCTTTATTTATTCATAGGGCATCTTTAAATTTACCTTCTGAAACCGCTGTGTAAGCAAGACTCCTTTTTCAGAAAGATGTTTGGAAGGTTAGCTAATTATTTCAGCACTATTACAGAAATATGCTATGACTGTAATTGGGATGCATTCGTTTGCTGCGTTCACTTTTCTGTTCTCAACACTTGCAGAAGTCTATAAGTGGAGTTTTGTGTGTGAAGCTGCTGTTCCTCTGGTCTCCTGAGGGCTGCTTTTCATTATGCCGGATGTTCCGTGTGTCCGCTCAACGTTTGTCTGCACTGCTACACAACTGTCTGTGTTAATGAAATAGGGTTTGCTGGCTAATGAACAAGAAGAAAGGGCCACGGAGAGGAAATAATAGGAGAGCAGAGATGAAATGTGTCATACCTGCTGCTCTGAAACAGATCATCATTAGTTCACTTCTGCTTACAGAGATAATAACATACAGAACACCATGTTGTAGACTGCAACACATCGAACGAGATTTGAACTTTTTTATATACTTAGACACTTATACATACAGCAAACAGTACATTTATGATGTATTTACTAGCATTAAAATTCAGGTAGATAATTACTGTAGTTTTATGATTTGGTCGATATTAAAATACTTTTTTTTTTAAAACATGAAAACAAAAAAGTATTTAAAATAATCCATCTGATCCACATGTGCCTGAATATTTTTTATTGTTTACAATATTTTGAGAAACTTAGGTTTGGGTTTAAGATAAACTCCATAAAAATCTGGTAACATTTCTTCCAAATTTCAATAGAAAGTATTATCATTTAGAGCTTTTATTGTAATATGAAAATTAGTGGGAATATTTTCTTTTCTTTTCATTTTATGTGAATAAAAATCTGTTAATCCACCAAATACTGATTTCTTACCTTTTTTGGTATTTTAAACATTAGCATTGTGTTGTCCAAAAGTGAAAATAAACCTTTAGTTTTTTTTCTAATTCAATATTTTTATTGCATTTTTTTCTAGGCAATACACAAACATAAAAACCTTTTTTTGAAAAATAGAAGTCCTATAAGCAAAGAAGAGATGACATCAAATATATAGCAACAGCAAAAACAAGAAAACTGTAGAACTCTCAACTTAAACCTAAACTCTTCTAAGAACCATCCCTCATGTCTTCCAACCCTCCCTGTTTCCTGAGGCCTTCAATAAGTATAGATGAATCAAGACAGAGATAAATAAATACAAAGATATAATAAATATATGGGTAAATATAGAAAAAGAAAATGTTAGGTGAATACTAAAAGTCTCTCTTTCTCATTTTTGAAATTTTAGTCAGCAGGTCCTGAAATGTTAAGGTTCTTAATGACACAGTATGGGACTCCATGTTTTGTTAAAGCAGCTCAGTGATCCTTTAAAACAATGTCTTAGTTTCTCAAGATAGAACCTCTCTAGTCCAGTGTTCTGATGATGGAGGGAACACATGTTTCTATTTGAGCAGAATTGCGCGCATGGTGAGCAAGGTGGTTAAGGCAATGATGCAACGTGTAGATGTTTGTGTAGTTAGAGGGTCAGGAATGATGATAATATTGAGGGCTTGAGAAAGAATTTTAAAAATATTAGAGCAATAGTTTGTTAATTTTGAACAGGACCAACTTTAGTTTTTTTTTTTTTAAGAAAAAGAAAACCTCTATAAATATCATTATTAGTTAAAGGTTCAGTAGGTGATCTGCCAAAATGGTAACTGGTTAGCATAATATCTTTGAAATATAAATATAATATAAAAATATAAATATAAAAACTAAATAAAAATCTACATTAACGATGTTGTAAAAGGTCCCTTATGAAACTGAAGATAGTCACATCAATCGTTCGCCAGAAGATTTAAGTGGCTGAACAACACTTCTGTGCATATAACCTATTCATAATACAACAAAATCTACATCAGCTTTGCGTGACTAAAATACTTTTAAAACATAACATTACCTGTCTAAAAGAAATACTTCAGCCATGGTGTCATTCTTTCTCCAGCATGTAAAAGTAACTTTATTGACTTTATTAATATTGATTCAGGATTTTAAAACGTTTTAATTCAGCATTTGTCTTTACTGGTCACTCTCTCTCTCTCTCGTGTCCACATGTCATGAACATGGTGCATGTGCACGTGCAAACGGCTGCAGTTGTACAAATCTACATTTGTTGACAGACAGTTTGGGCTACTTATCAGAATTATGGGAATTATCAGCCCAACAAATTTTGATTGGATGACATTTTTTTTTTGTCTTATGCCTTACCCAGAATATAAAAATACACTTCATCACACAGATCATTTACTTTAATCAGTACTATTGGAATGTGAAGAGACTTTGAACCAGAACCTTTAAAGAATGAAACAAAAACAATGTCACTTTCATTTCGAGATTTGCTAATGATCGCAGTACATTGGATTAAGTCAAAGCTAAACAAGTTGACTAAAATGATTATCATGGTAAGTGTCTCAATGGTAATTAAGCAGTGCAACTGTTTTCAACATTTATAATAAGAAGATCATTGAGAGCCACATCAGTAAATTACATTGATTTCTAAAGGATTATGTTAGACTTTTGTCTAAGTAATGATGCTGACAACACAGATTTATTCAAAGGAATAAAATATATTAAGCATATTAAAACAGAAAAGTTATTTTATTTTTTAACAATATTTCACATATCTGCTGTAAAAATGGCTTTAGTGAGCTGATTTTCTTAAAAAACTAAACAAAACAAAAAAAAACTAAAACAATCTAAAAATGAAAAAAGCTTTAAATAATAAATCCTAAACTTCCAGACAGCAGAGAAGCCAATACTGACATTGTAATATACAACATAATATAGAAAAGGATCAATACTGTGAACTGCATGGATTTAGTTTCATGTAGTGCTCTATAATATAAGTTTCCAATATTTGATCTCCAGTGTTCAAACTATATTTATACACTATATTCTAGGGATCTCAGTCTTGGCCACAAAGCTGTCGACCATCACATTGATTCATTACACAAAATTGCTCCACAAGGTAGAAGAAATGCAGGACTCTTAACTCTGCAGGCAATTAAAGAGCAGTGTTTTTTTAGAGGCGATTCATCTTTGTCCAGAGAAAGTGGATATAGTTGGCTGTATCTCCAGCTCAACTACACGCCAACATCAAAAAACCCAACAACATACATTCCCCAGTGTTGTGCTATTTGTCAGTGTCGTACAGCACTTTTCTCTGTTGAGTGCTGTTTTACTTTTGTTTAGTGCAAAAAGCGGTCCAGCAAATGCAGCGGTGGCAATAAAATTTAATTCCTATAGTTTTTTTTTTTTATCAGTTTTATTGCCCTGTCGTTTCAGTATTCAATTTTGCTGGCACAATGTGACTATTTAATAACCCAATTTGTAGAGTAAACAGATTAAAATAAGATCTAAAAGGCCATTAGAACAAACTGAATTGGCAAAGAAAAAGACGAGATCTGTTGGCCAGAGCACAATGATAATACAATTACAGCAGGCAAGGCATTATTTATTTATTTAATTATTTTATGGTGGAAAAGAACAAACATACAAAGTGACATTAAGTGTTTATTGTGTTTCACATATTTAAGTTGCATTGACAGCATATATGCACATAAAATATGATATATCCCTGACAGCAAAGGCCTGCTGAAAGATACTGACACACAGGTATAACTGCTAAAAGAATTTTATAAATGACAGTCCCAAAGCATCTTGAAAAAGTATCTACATTTTATACATTTAGTTCAAAGATTGATGATAAAAACTGTGAAAATTTCAGATTGATTTGTCAAAGAGATATTAATAATAATATAGATAAAGATACTTAGAATATGATTTTTTCCTACAGTGGAAGATATATAAAAGAAGCAAGAGGTAAATGTAGACAGTATAAGATACTCCATACACTGTTATTGATTTTTATAAACTACAAAGTTTTTAACTGTAACATGTTATAACATGTATAACTGTATTTTACAGTAATGTAGTATGTTACTGTATTTTTGTTCTAATTGATTTACAGTAAGTTACTGGCGAACTGCTGCCAGTAAGTCACTGTAGATTCTACAGGAAATTTTTTTAGCAGTTTAGGTATTACTACACTCCAGTTCGACTTTTTAGAATGGGACGTTTGGTCGATAATGAATGCTGGAAATGTGAACAATAGATTGGCACATACTTTCATGCTTTATGGTAGTGTACAACGATTCAACCTTTTTTGGAATCTGTGTTAAGACATTTAGGTGGATGCTTGCCTCTCTCACCCAGGATACAGTATGTCTTTTAGGTGATAAAACTGAGGTTCCACATATTAAGAATTATGAGTTCTCCCTTATAACTGTTACAGCAGTTAACTACAGCAGCACATATCATTTTATTTTATTCACATATATTTTAACATATAGGTTTTGGAAAGACACTCAATGCCCTACACCAATTATGGATGGATTTCATGATTGAGAATGTGTCATGAAAAAATGTTAGCCAAAATGAATGGCAAACATAATGAAGTTGATATATGGGAGAATTAAAGTATGAATGTGTCTACCCTGCTGTGCTCTGTAGTATAATCTTTATGCATTTGTTACTGTTTTCGTATTTTATTTTATTTTTTTCAACATTTCAACATTTCAAATTTTTTATTTTATTGTGAAGAGCTTATATGCATTTTGTGTGGTTTTGTGTTATATATTAAGGAAACCAATAAAAACTTCATTTAAAAAAATCATATGAATGAAGCACATCATGTCAAGCTGTAACATCATTAGATGTTGATATTTTGTTGTTTTAGGTTGTACTGGAATGTAACCTAAATGTAAAGTCTGTCCGACTTTGGACTGATGTTGGCCTGACGTTGGATTCTGACGTCAACCTGATTCTAATTTCCGAACCAAATGCAACATCCTATGACATTGGAGTACATCAATCGGATGTCATGTTGACATCCTGTGCCTGCTGGGTAGTTTCTAACATTTTTTTAAATATCTTCTTTTGTGTTTTAGAACCTCTTGAGGGTGATTAAACAGTGAGCATATTTTCATTTTTTGATGAACTACATTATTTTCACAATTATTTAGAAAATATGGATATATTTTTAGCTCATACCAAAGCTAAAGAAACATTTTTTTACTTTTAACACGCATTAAAAAATGACTTTAAATTTTGATAGTAGGCACTAAGGTCCATCCTATTTCTCCAAGATCCACCCAATGTCCCTCAACTTCTAAATTTATAGCGATCAAAGTAAACAAACAAAGTACAAAGACACATTTTAAAAGTATATCTTAATATAAACATTTTATTCAGTGCATTGTATGTACACAACAAATCAGAAACAACTTGAAGGTACGTGGCAGAGTGCCAGTCAGTACATACATGTTGTTATCCTGGTAGTTTGGAACATATGATCCAGGGAGGAGTTAATACACATAGCCTACGTCATGCAGCTCTACTCCTCGCCTCCCTGCAGTCTCCCATGCAACAGATACTGTATGTTCATCTAAACGAAGAAAGAAACCCAGAACCAAAACAGGAGAGAGAGAAGAACCCCCTTGAAGCATGTATGACGTTATGTTGAATATATACCGTACCGCAGCCCACAAAAGGCTCCTTATTGTACACAACCTGATTTGTACATGCCCTGTACAAGCTTAGTTTTTTTTGTTCACTTTTACAAATTAGACATACCCTAAAAAAATTCAACCAACTTAAGTTCCACAGTATCATTTTTTTGTTTGCTCATTTTATATAGAAAATCGTCACCACCGCAAGTTACTTATACACAAAACAGAATCCAGGTGGGGAGTCCCGCCATGTCACAAAAAAATCACCGAAAACGGCGACCAAAGGAGAGTCAACATGGGCAGGAAAGGCCAAAAAACACAAGCACGCAGACTAAAGGAACTTAGAAAAGGACACAAAAAAGAGACAGAAGGAAGAAAGGGAGACATCGATCAGCCCTCGTAAACCACACATCCATCTCCTCGAATACTGATACCTCTCACTAATCTGACAAAAAAAAAGAAAATCTGTTCCTGTCATGCATTAATATATGGTCTGACGGCTGGAGGAGAAACTCTCACAGTTCTGTCTTTGGTGCGCTGGATCTCCAGTCGCAAAAAACAAAACAAAACACTAATACTGGGGAAAGAACAAGAGGAAGAGAAAGTAAGAAAAGCTCACAGCTAATTCAAACAATTAGCAAGCCACGACCTCTCGCTTTCCGAGAGGCTTAGCTTCTCTGTACGTGTGGCTTTATATTCCCTTGCTAGAGAGTCGAAGCCCTCTAAACGAGTGCACATAATGACAGAGCCCCCCCTCTAAAGATCGGGACGGGCGCTTCTCTATCGCTCCACACTCAGGACAGAGCCCTGAACTCGTAACAAACGCATTACTTGATCAGGACCTGCGATGCTAGTATATGAACATATGCTGAGAGGGACTGAAACCAAATGTCCCGTTAGATATGAAAGGCTACAACTTTTGTATTTCACATGGAAAAGGCTATCATAGTGGTGATTAGAAAGGAAAACAAGCTAAATGTACCCCCCTGAAGAATTCAAAACCAGCTAATTATAAAGAAGTCCAATCGGATGTTAGTCTAGTGTGTGGTTATGCTATGGTTGGTGTTGTCCTGAACCGCTGAGAGCTTTTTGGAGAGAAGTCTGTGTGAAGTCACAAGCATTCAGAGGTTTTGGTGAAGGCGTAAGGTAGCGGGCCGGGCCGGGTAAACCGGGCTACGTTGACTCGTTCTGACTCACAGCTTTGCCCCCGTTCAGCACAGCGGAGGCACTGCGGCTCTTGGTTGGCGTGCCGCTACCAGAACGAGAGAATTCGGTCAGGTCGTGCAGAGACGGCTCTCTGTACATGGCCACTAAAAAACACAAGACAAACAAAGAGAGATCGCTTAGATACAACAGCCGCTGTTTAAGTTACATGTGCACAGAGAAAATGACAATGGGCTTGTTTACTACATGAAAGCCACTAATCAATGGTGTGCACACAGTACAGGGTTTCTACAGGTTTCATCAAGTCAAATCTAAGACTTTTAAAAACCATCTTAAGACCATAATGACTGAAATTTCAGACTTACACAAGACTAAACACTAACAATTTTTTAATGGTCAAGTTAAAACCTTAAAAAACAATAAAATCAAATGTTATTGTAAGGAAGATAATTAAACCATATTAATAAGTAAATAGAGTTAATAAATAAGCATTTCTTAAAACTTTTATTGAAATATATTGTTAGTGATTGGGTGTGAGCCTGATTGGGTATAGCTTTACATGGACATAGGAAAATGAAGACTCATTTAAAATTATTTAGGACTTACAACACAATATTTCAGTGGATTTAAGACTTTTTAAGGCCTAAAATTTGTTTATTTTTTTATTTAAGACATTTATAAGACCCCGCAGATACCCTGTAGTAAAGACAAAAACAGACAAACGTTGGCAGCTGTAGTTCAAGAAATTATATTATATTATTATATACTAGCTTTTTTTTTTCAGAAAATATATTTCTAAAGGTGCTGTTGACTTGAAATTTTCCCCGGATGTTGGTAACAACTAAAGACAACCATATACAGTATGCAAAGAAAACCAATCTAATTAGTTTACAAATTCAGTTATGCATAATAAAATAAAATGACACAGGGAAAAGTATTGAACACATGAAGAAAGGGAGGTGTAGAAAGGCAGTGAAAGCTCAGACAGCAGCTGAAATTTCTCAGTAGTTATTCAGCAACACCCTGCTCTTCACCATTGTAAATTATTATTAGCTGCTTCAGTCCAACATCTATATTATCAGGATGATGAAACCAGAGTGGACATTTCAGCAAGACAATCATCCAGAACACAAAACAATCCAATATAATCCAATATAAAATACAAATTAAAGCTCAGATTTGATAGGCGAGACTCACAGAATCATCTAGATGTTTACACTCTGTTAAAGTCTGTGAAAAACTCACGCCTGAGCAACATAGGACTTCATTCTCCTTATGAGAGGCTGCCATCACCAAAAAGCCTTTTATATAAAGTATTAAATATGTTTAAGTAGTTTAGTACTTTCTCCTTGTGTCATTTCATTGTAATTATACATAACTCTTTTTTCATATTTTCTTTTTTGCTTTGTTTTATTTTAGTTTGTATTGTTTGGTTTTTAATAAAATATGGTTCAATTCCATGTCAACAGCTCCATTAGAAATATTATTCCCAGGAAAAAACATGTTCAATATTTATTTTCTCTACTGTAAATACATTACAAATAGTGAGGAATTTAAGAAAAAGGAAGCAAAATATTAATATTTGAAGTAAACACTGTTTTTTTTTTTTTTTGGAAACTGGAAAACGCAGCAAAATTGCTGATAATGAGTCAATAGTAATAATACGTTTCCAGAGTAGCAAATCAACTTATTAAAATGATTTCAAAAGAATCATGTGACATTAAAGATAATGCTGCAAATTCAACACTGCAACAAGACTTTAATTTAAACTAACACTTGTAAAGTATATCAGAAAAGAAAGTGTTTGTTTGAAAATATTTTGAATGTCTTTAATACTGTATATGCAACTGTGAATACTATATTTTTTTATCAAATAAATGCAGTCTTTGTAAGCATGAGACCCTTTTCAAAAACATAAAAAATATACAATCCCAAATGTTTGAATGTCTACAGTTGAATATGAATTATTATTCCCTGTTTATTATTTTCCCCAATTTCTACATACATTTCTAAACATAATAGTTTGAATAACTCATTTCTAACAACTGATTTATTTTATCTTTGCCATGAAGACAGTAAATAATGTTTTACTAGATATTTTAAAGGCATTTAAAGGCTTAACTAGGTTACTTAGCTTAACTAGGCAGGTTAGGTTTAAAAAATAATAAATAACAACTGAATAAAAACAGAAATAAAACAAATAAGACTTCTCAAGAAGAAATATTTTTTTAATCAGACATACTGTGAAAATTTCCTTGCTCTGTTAACATCATTGGGAAATATTTAAAAAAGAAAACAAAATTCAAAGAGAGGCTATTAATTCTGACTTCAAGTATGTCTAAACAGTATACAGTGGAAAAAGAAAGTATTGAACATGTCATGCTTTTTCCTGGGAATAATATTTCTAATGAACCTGTTGACATTTAATTGAACCAGATTTTGGTAAAAACCCAAGCAATAAAAACATAAAAATAAAAAAATAAAAAATCTGAAAATGAGATGTGTAACAACAATGAAATGACATAAGGAGAAAGTACTAAACTAATGTAACATATTTAAGATTTATATAAAAGGCTTTTTTTGGTGATGGCACCTTAAAGACGCCTCTCATATGGAGAATGAAGTCACATGAATTGCTCAGGTGTAATTTTTTTTTTCACAGACTTCAACAGTGTAAAAATCTTGATGATTCTGTGGGTCTCGTTTATCAAATCTGATCTTTATTTAGAATTTCATATTGGATTCAAGCCAGGTAATTGGCTATGCCATTCTACAGCTTGATTTTCTTTCTCAGAAAGCATTTGAGAGTTTCCTTGGTTGTTGGATCATTCTTTTACTGAAATGTCCACTCTGGTTTCATCTTCATCATCCTGCTAATGTAGATGTTGGACTGAAGCAGCTGATATTAATTTACAATGACAAAGGGCAGATGGTTGCTGAATAACTTCTGAGAGATTTCAGCTGCTGTCTGGGCTTTCTCTGTCTTTCTACACCTCCCTTTCTTCATGTGTTCAATACTTTTTCCCTGTGTCATTTCATTCTATTATGCATAACTGAATTTGTAAACTAATTAGATTTGTTTTCTTTGCATATATGGTTTCTTTAGTGGTTACCAACATCTGGGTAAAATTTCAAGCACCTTTAGAAATATGTTTTTGTGTTCAATACTTATTTTTTCTAGATGTCAAAACTGTTGAATAAAATCTGAGAAAACCCAGCTCAGTTAAGCCCGGCTCACACTGTGTGATTTTAAAAAAATCCTATACAATTGTAGCTTAAAAACCAAGATGTGCCTAAGAGACACAAGCAAACTTATTTTGGATGGGTTTGACGCCATCCATACATGATACATTCAGTAACCCACATTCTAAAATGATACCGCACAGCAAACATAAACAACATGTAGAGCTAATTTTGCTCAAATCATGAATAACAGAACCAGAAAAAAGCTGTTTAAACATTTCCCCATGCAGGTTTGGAATTGTGCTGATTCGGTGAATTCGTAACTGAATTAACACTGCAGGAAAGTGTCAGAAATCTTCTGATGCTGCCAAACTTGATTGGGGGGATTATTTGATGGCAACAGCCAGTAATCGGCTGTCTGTAAACACGTCAAAACAATGATCAAAGACCACAGAACTTAGCCTATAGGACTACAACAATCTTTTAGGAATTCCCAAATTTGTCTCATATGACCAAATCATGGCTGATATCGCACATGTGAACATGGCTTTATTCACACAAATGCCCACAAAGCAAAATCAATGCAGTACAGTAGAATAGTGCAGACTGTGAAAAGTGTCAATAGGGTCAAGCAGATCGTTTCACTCCTTTTTGACAAAAAGCATTGTTTTGGGCATTTACAGTAATTTCTCTGTCTTGCTGTATAGAAAAGGCATTGTCTGAACTCCTGCTATCTGACACTTGCATCTAACCCAAGCACTTTTACACAATCCCTTTTTGAAATCCTGTAGGACGTTAAAAATGCGTTCATCTGATGGTTTTAACGATGGATGTGCAGTACAGGAGCATGACAAAGACTACCTTTACCCTCGCACAAAGCTCCTTCTGTTTGCAACAGGCAATCGATGCGGCACTTAAGTGGAAAGCTCAAAGAATCGATGGTTGATGGTATTGGTTGTGCAAGCCTCTCGAGCCTCTCACCGGAGGGATGTAGGAGTTCAGGTCATTATTAGTGCTCTGTGCACTGCTGTCTCTGGGCTTTGGCATACAGCAGACCGTGACCAATGTGCTTCAGAATGTGACACTGTCAATATGGCAATACACGCCAAGGTGAGAGGCAAAAACACATTTTTCATGCACCCATTTTAGGCTTTTTTGGTGCTTTTTATAAAGTTTAAATGTCAAGAAAATTCCAAAACATAGATTTGATCCGTCATACTTATAATGCCTAATATGCATATTTAAACAATATTTGAGATTTATTTGTACAATTCTTAATGTAATCAACTAAAATATGTTGTTAACTATTAGTTTGTTTTTCATTAGTCACCTGGAGTGTCTCGCTTTAAATGTTTAAAACATGTCTTCTAATTAAATAAATATAAACAAGGTGCCAAGCTTGAGCTGAGGGCTGCCTGCTTCGTTTGGAGATGGTAATGATTTTATAGGCTGATTTTCTGTGTGTGTGTGTGTGTGTGTGTGTGTGTGTGTGTTTGTGTGTGTGTGTGTGTGTGTGTGTGTGTGTGTGTGTGTGTGTCTGTGTGTGTACATATGTATCCTAGACTGAAGCTACAGTAGTTTGTAAGTGGAGGGCTGGCAGCTGAAGTCATGTTCACAGTGAGTAGACAGTTCTTTAATTGCTCCTCTGGCAGAGACTGTAGGAGAATTTTTATAAGGCTGTGAGCAAAATTACAATTTCATCTTTCTCTTCAAATTACATAACCCTCCTTAACAACAACCATAGATATATACATTAGATGTCGCCTACCCTACTGTTGTCTATTAGAAGGAATGCGTCAATAGAGCTGCCGTTTTAGTACAGGGTAGCGCTCCTTTGAAATGAATGCAGGACCAAGGTGAAGTGGAGGACTGTGGCCATCCAAAGCCAGAGAAATACACATATACACATATATCTATGATCGGGAGTTTTCCCCGGTGGTCTGTATGTAAATATTTTTTTAAATTACGAAATATTATAATTTTACATCACTTTTCTACATTGATGGATGTGACCGCACTGGCATTCCTGACAAAGAGTGTGTGTTTGTGTGCATGGAAATGCATTACCCTCCTTCCCTGTTTAATTTGATCTAATCCATGTCCTGAAACACACCCTCTCTCCTGCTTTCACTTCTCATTCTGACGGAGGGAGCGATTCGTTTGTGAATGAATCTCCGTTATGAACGACTCGTTCACTTAGCTGACAATAATACAAGTTTCTGGCAGCGCCACGTCTTTTTGTCATATTTCATAACATTGTTTGGTTATTTTATTCAACAAAACTAACATAAGTTTAGAATTTGGTGCGAGTTGGTGCTACTTTGCCTTATGGCCACTGCAGTAAGAGACTGTATTATCATCAATAACATTACTTGTTAAGCACAAAAGTTCATAATATACAAAAACATAAAAAAAAAATCTTACCTATGAAATGTGATGACTTTGTGGTTTGTTTTCTTTGTTTGCTCGTTACTACACCCGTACACAGCGCTAAAGCCCAGCATCTTCACATTGGCACACTGTCTTGACTAGTGCGTTTGAATGACATTTGTCTTAGGAGCACTGTATCAATGTGGCGGCGCTATTGACGCATGCTCAGGGTCCCTATGTGATATCTAGTGTATATATCTATGAACAACAACTAAGATCATGACAGACACAATTAGTGCTTCTTTACAGGCTTCACATTTTCTAATGATTTGGTTTGTTAGCATTATTTGATGCATAATGTTAACAATGAACATCTTGTTTATTTTTAATGTACTTTTGATTATTGGTAATGTACACAACAGTTCTGTTTGGTTCTCAAAATCTCCGATATTCTGCAATAACATCACTCTTACAGCCTCTTCACTCTTGTGTTTTACTCCGCCCACATAAGAGTGACAGCAGATCAATAAACTTACTACAGTTTGACAAATATTGCAGCTGTTGGACGACATAATGTACTTTTAGAGACTTTTTTAGGCGAGAATGTAGTTGTTTAGATTGCAACTATGCAGTTTACTTAAGGATAGTGCATACTTTAAATATTTTTAATTTCAGAGATCAGCAATCATCAGCCTGTCATCTTGAGCAGAGCAAAGACTGTTGCGCCACAAAATGGCGACAGAGACCCCATAATAAGTCCTTAGGGAAGAAAAACTCAGTGTATTCTTTTCATATTTCAAACTACAGCTGATTAAATCATAGTGCTGTATTTATACCATAGTAATTAGCTAGTGTTTGCTTTGCTTTGGCTTTTTTTGGGGTTAATAATTTTGATCTCCCAATTGCAACAGAGAAATACTGGGAAATGTCTGTAGACTGATGGCATTTCATGCCGTTCAGCATTATAATCTTAAAATGTGAGCAAAATCACTTGTTTTGACATCACTTCTGACATTACGCAAGAGAATCATTCAAATACTAGCTCTAAAGTGACGTTGGTAGCAATGGTTTCTACTGTTCACAATATCACACTCGTAGCAGTGTGATATATCTGTATATTGTCACTGGTGGGACACTAAGACAACACACCAGATATGCCGATATACAGCCATATATGTATATCACATTTCAAGCTGTATGAATTAATATATTTTTTTAATTTTATACACTACCAAGAGTTCGTTTTCAGTATAAATTTTAATTATATATTTATTCAGTGGGATGATTAAAATTTATTAAAATTAACTTTAGAAACAAAATGAATCAATGAAAAAAGAAAATGCTAATGTTTTGGTAAAAACATTGGTATTTTAAATAAATGCAGATAAACTCTGATAATAAGAAACGTTACCTCAACACAAAATCAGCATACTAGAAGAATTTCACAAAAATAAGGTAAGGGTAAACTTTATTTGTCCCCGAGAGGAAAGTTGTCCTGGGCGAGAAGGTACTACAATGTTGCTCTAAACACACAACAAAATAAAACAAACAGAACAGTTAAAAAAATAAATAAATAAATAAAATACATTGTTTACAAAATAAAGACTGTATATAAATATAAAATATATAAAACACAGTACACAATCAAATGCTAATGTACTACAGGTGCATTGTTCTTGGTAGAGTTTAACAGTATTATCGAGGTAGGAACAAATGAAAGCTTCAGTCTATTGGTCTTACACATTGGCATTCGCAGTCTTTTTCCTGATGGTAACATCTGATATTCACTAGAAAGAGGATGTTTGGGGTCAGCACTAATATTTATTGCTCTTCTTATGACTGCCTGTTCATATAGAGTCTGTATGGGCTCGTACTCATTTAGCTGTGCTATCACAGAAGTGAACATTTAAAAATTCATTCACTACAGTGAATCCATACTACAGTTTATTACGACTGCCTTTTTATTAACTATATACAGCCTTGGTATAAAACCTATGTTTTGAATAGTAGTCTATGTATAATTTAACATCAACATAACTAATCAATTCTTTAAAATATTGTTAATTTTTATTTCTACTTAATTTTAAATATTGCTAATCTAATTATTAAATTTACCAACATTAATATATAGAACCACACATTAAAGTCTAACAAACATTTTCAAGCATCAGAACAGATGAATTTTTTTTTCATGTAATGTTTTCATTTCCCACTAAAACTATTGAAACATCCAGCATTTATTCAGAAGGAAAATGGCTTAGATAATGTATGTTAATTCAGCATTTTTAGATTTATGTTAAATTAATCAACAAAAAAATATATCTATCTGATTCCAAAACAGCAGTCGTCCCCTGATGACGTTTGACAGCTTTGGTGAAATATGCTTCCTCCTACTCAATATTCAAGTGAAAAAAATCATTGTGCTGGAATAAAAATCTGCAGCAACCTCCAGTTCACGTGAACCTTAAGACAGTTGTTTTTTTGAAGAGAATGTATCCTGAATAAGGCTTTTTTTGTATAGTTATTTTTTCAAGCCTAAATCTGAGGCTGTGCGCTGGCCTCTGAAATGTGCCTAGTGAAACACTGAATGAATGCAGTGTAGAGCAGCCTCAGCCTGTCAGTCAGAGCTAATGCAAAACTCCTGCTGTCTCTAACATTACCAGCCTTCACCATTATCCGCTCGCCACACGACAAGCCACTTTAGAAAAAGCAAATGCATTTTCAAGGGCTGAGACATTTCCTCAGAGAACAAAACATTTCTTAGCTCCTAAGCCTCCGTTTTTTAATTATAATTAAATCAAAGACCTTGTTTTAATTCCGTAAGCACTGAAAAGCATTATTGATTTCTGTAAGTAGCTGAATTCTGTGACAATATCAGACATTCGGTTCAAAAACTTGTTTGTGTGTCCAATAATGAATTTATAAAAAAGCACAGTGGCTTAGAAGTTACAGAACATCTCATCTTTATTAAGAGAGAAATTATGGTTATGAGGTTCTGCTAAACAACTTTAAATGTCTTCTAAACACATTTGAAATGAGCCTATAACAGTACCAGATTTTTTTGTTACGTTACTGCAAAAAGTGTTACTTTAACAGGTATACAGTAATAAAATGTCTTTTTGTATAATACTGTAAAAATTGCAACATTTTTACAGAAGTTATGTTAATGTTAGTTTTAAAACAAATGCAACTGAAGTTTATTAGTGTTATTAGTTCATTAAAAACACCATCTACTAAAACGTTTTGACATTTGATTTCAATGAGTCAATAAACATTATGAAATTAACATACCTAAGATTAATTAATGTTTACAGGTAGCTTTAAAGGTTAAGTTATTTAAGTATATAAGACGAAGATGAAGCGTCAAGCATGAGTGATTTACATGTTGAGTCAATGGAAAGATGCAAAAAAGTCATCCTGCGACACGTTTAGTGCGAATGAGGCGGCACGAATGACGCGATTTGAGTGAATGAAGCAGCAAGAGTTGAGCATTTTGTGCATTTGACTCACTTAAGTTGGAAAATCTGAACTTCAGCAAACATTTGTGCTGCATTAACCAATCAGGAGCTTGCTCTTGTAGGGGAGTGGTTATGACGTAATGCCAGTTGTTGCTGCTGTAAGAATTCATTCTTAAGCTGCAGTTCTCCTCCTAACCAGGAGGTGCTCCTGACTTTTCACACACCAGTATTCAATTTCTACGCATCCTCCAGAACAGTGGACGGCACCACATTTCCGTCATCTGCTGTGTGCCACCACTCAAGCCAGATTAGCAACACCTCTGTTTTGCCCCATATAAGTTTGTGTGTAACAAGCTAGTGTGTTCAGTCTTAAGCCATTTACTGCCTGGTGTTCTCTTGATTCTCTTGAGAAGCTAAGTAACATTTTATTGTTGTGTTTTTGACCGTTATGTCTGTTTTGTTTCTTTTGCCTGTTCACTGGAAGCTGGGCTTCAGTCATTTTTGTTGTACTTTGTAATCTATTTTTCAAGTAAAGATCATTTGTTTATTTTTTCTGAAACTAAAGTTTCCTTATTAATCTTCTCTTTGGTTCATCTGTTGAGGATTTACCTCAGCTGGAAAAAGCCCCAGCTTTGAGTTCAAGAGACCTGGGTTCAATCTTCATGTTACAGGTGTCCTGTGGGCAAATCCTATTGCCGACACCAGTTCATCAGTGTTGAAGCAACGCTGAAAGCCTCCATCATCCATGTGTGTTGAACTTCTGGAGAAGTTGATCAACAGAGCTGGGTGCACCTAAAAAGATCTAGTGGACTCAGACACAGCGCCAAACGAATCTACGCTGTTCCTAAAAGCCTTTCTAAAGCACATAAAGCACAGCAACTCTCTCAAAGAAATTTAAGTAGCCATTTAGCAATGAAGCTAGAGTCACCAGGCAGACAGAAGCCCTGCTCATAATGCGAATCCACGTCTATTGTGAAGTGAATTTGAACTGCTAATGAAATGAGTAATTTCAAAATGTTCACGTGTCTATTCACAAGCAAATAGAGTAATTTATTTATGCGTTCTACGTCTGGTGTGAACACAGCATTAGAGTTTTCACTTCATGCATGCCGAAGATAATGTCAGTGACAAAGAGGCATTATAAATGTTGAGTTGTAAAAGGCAAAAATTAACTCTGTAGTCTCCATAGACTACTTTTTTGACAACTTCAAAAAATTAACGTTCTTGCTGTTTTGAATCTGGCACTATGCTGACACACATGCATTTGTAGCTCCACCTTCTTTTTAAAAAAAAGAGGGCATGGAGCACAATGTCATTTGAGTTTAAAGCGACCAAAATGGCACAATTTGGAGCCTAAAAGAGTAAGTTCCAAAGAGTAATAAAACATTATTTGTTTAGTACTTTGAGCTGAAACTTCACACCCACACTCTTGGGACATCAGAGACTTATTTTAGATCTTGTAAAAAGGGGCATATTAGGTCCCCTTTAATGTAAAAATGTAAACTTTCATATTTCATCACAAAAACCTTCCATCTCTTTCTAAAGCAACAACACATTTCCAGAGAACTGTGAATTGTGCTTATAGAGTGCAGTGTCTCTGTGTTCGCTGACAGTGAAAGTGCGCAGCCGGCAGATGAAAGTCACAAGGAACTTTCAGAGTTGAACAAAGCCGTGCTGTGTGGTATTCTGAGGTGCCTGCAGTGGCCTGGATAGAGTCGTGCAGCTCTGTTTGCTGTCAAAAGCTGCTTTATCATCCACAGACTCTGCTGTAAATTCTCTGATTGTGCTTGTGTGTGAAATGCTTCAGACAACCTCCATCGTCCACAGCCGGAGAGACTAAACACAGCTGGAGAGACAGTGAAAGTGCACTCAAAGCTCCAGAGCATTCAGGAGGAAAAAGGAGGATGTAGTCAAATTTCATTTTGACTATGAAAGAAGATATAACGCACAAATTCAGGATGACGTTTGGTTAATTTGCTGTCCAGTAGATGAATTATCAAGGTTTCCCATAAATTGGGTTTTACAGTCATTTGTGATTACTTGAAGCTTAAAAAAAAAAGCAATTTTAACTCCCATTTATAGCGGATGAAGTGTTTTTGTTGCCTAAAACGTGCCATAAAAAATTTTAAAACACCCAGTTACTTGAACAAAATGCACAAGCCATGAAACCATTAGTACATTATTTCATTAAAGAAATAGGCAGGAATTGTTGCTAATATTATTCAGACCCCCTAGTTTTTCACGATTTTGCGATCATGATCCTGCAAAATTCTTAAAAACATCATAAAACATCCAATTCTAAACCATATAATCAAATCATATTCATTTCAGTTTGCAATTAATTGTTTACATGACTTATAGATGTTGCATAATCAGTGCTTGTAATGAAAAATGACATCTCACCTGCACCCTTACAATTCTAATATGACATGAAAGTTGGGGGAAATTGTTTTGCAGCCTGTGCAGGAAGCAGATGCGGATGAAGCACGACTGATTTACATGTGAAGTCAATGCAAAAAATGTGATTAGACACCCAGTGGCGCAAATCGAGTGAATAGCACAGCACAAATTGAGCGTTTTGTGCATTTGATTTGCTTCAGACTGCACAAAAAAAGTCTGAGCAAACATCTAACAAACGGAGCAACAGAACAGACAGAAAAGTAAGCAGCTTAAAATGATGGAGATTGGTTCAAGGATGACGGCTGCTGGACGTGACCCAATTAAAGCTTTACATGTATAGCTGGTAGCCTATTATGATGTGCGTCAAATCGATAAATGATTTCCCTTAACTCTTTCCCTGCTGTTGACTGAAGAAAATGCTTTCCTGCCATTGATGAATTTTACAGCAATCAGTGTTTATGTGTTTTAGTGGGGATGTGAATATGTGGGGAAGCCCTAACGCATGTCCTGAGAGAGGTACATAATGTCAGATGGTCTGGGTATGAAATCTGAGAAAGAGAAAGTAAGATCATGGATAAAAATAGGAGTTATACAACCGTCCTATGGTTTAATCTCCATTTTAG
This sequence comes from Danio tinwini, assembly GCA_903798205.1. Classification (NCBI taxonomy): domain Eukaryota; kingdom Metazoa; phylum Chordata; class Actinopteri; order Cypriniformes; family Danionidae; genus Danio; species Danio tinwini. The sequence continues at coordinate 1,165,128 of CAIGQZ010000690.1, read as the reverse complement.
AACAGTTTTAGATCTCGTCTTGACAAGAGACCAAAATAAAAAGCTTTAATTTTATGATTTGTGTCATTATCATTGTCATATAGTAAATAAGATATTGCATATATATATTTAATTTTTTAATCGCAAAATTATTTATTATTTTTCATTTTTTATTGAAAAATTATTTAGAATTTTTATTGCACAAAAATCGTGAAAAATGATTATTTTTTATTATTTCTGATTATTTACAAAATATGCAAACATAAAAAAATCACAGGAATCAAACTAATATTTCTAATATTTACAATATTTTATCAAACATTAAAGAGCACCTAGTGTTAACAGTGATAAGAGTGACTGTATTGAAGTGTTGACTCACCTTTCAAAGGCTTGGGGAGGAAGTGTGCAGCAGGCTTGTTCTTCTTCACATGGTTGCCCTTCATGATCTCTCCTTCTTTATTCAGGCCCAGGTACCAGCCCCTGCCTGACTGCTGCTGTCTGTAGATCATGGATGAGTATGTCACGTAGTAGTTCTCAAACACAGATTCCTTAAACTTGCACTCTGGTGTGAAGTGTTCCTGTGCAGCAAGAGAGAGGGAGAACAGATGAAGGTTTGATCAAGACATAAACAAATACTTTATGTGGCTTATGATCATTTTTGTCAACCTGATCACAAGGAATTACCTATATGCATACCCTGATTATTAATAGCAACCTGTACATATATTCATCTATTGTAAATCTCTGTTCATGGGTACAACCTGTATATAATGTACATCCATCTGTAAATATCACCATAGTTTTTCTATAATTGCACTTAATAACTTATACCTATATCCTGCACTTGCTGCTATTGCACTCCTGGTTAGATCTAAACTGCATTTCGTTGCCTTGTACTTGTACATGTGCAATGACAATAAAGTTTAATCTAATATATTATGCATTTATATATCACCTTTTACAGACAAGAAGTCACAAAGTGTTTTACAGTAAAAGAAATGTATTTCAAAACAGGTAACAATCCAAGTACAAATAACACCAATTGTAAAACTAGCTCACCATACTATTAATTAAAAGCTTGTCCAATGTGTCTTTAAATATTCTTTAAACTGAGCCCAGAGTTCTCAATGCTGGAGGGAGAGAGTTCCAGAGCCACAACACAGAAGGCAGAGTCACCTTTAGTCTTAAGACGTGCTCTGGGAATAGTTATAAGTTCTTGGCCAGAAAACTTCAGAGATCAGCCGCGGTGATGAGTATGTAAAAAAAAAAGAATATAAAGGAGAGTCTGACCATGCAGAACTCTATATGTAATTACCAGAACTCTAAAACTAATAGGAAGTCAGGGAAGGGCCTTAAGCACAGGAGTAACGTGTGACTTCCTAATGGTCTTGGTTATTCTGCACAATTGCAATCACTCCATAGATGATTTGTCAAGCTTATACAAATTAAACAGAAGAGGGTGGCAATAAATACAAGTTTAAAGTCTGAAATGTTTTTAGATGTAATTACAAAATGTAATAGAAATCACCAAGAATACCATAGCACACCAATAGCAACATTCTAGTGACTTGTGCGTCTGGCAATTAAAAAGTATACCCTAACAACTGCCCAGCACCCACACAAAACACTCTAGTAACCACATATCAACCAAAGATCCAAACAACATCTTAGCAACCAGACAAAATATTTTAGCAAATGCAAAAAAAATAGCATTCGCTACTGAAAAGCTATTTGATTTATAAAGTAGCGACACTACAGCCACGCTACTGAGAAATGTAGTTATAGCAGAATAGCACCGCTTTAATAAATGGCCTTAGCAGAAGGCATCGTGCATATCAAAAACAGGCAAAGCAACAGATTAATATTATTCAACATATGCCAGATTTTTTAATATATTTTTTTTAGATGTAACCACATTTGTAATCTTAACATTTCCATAAGTAACTGTAATTTAATCACACATTTTTTTCTCAGTAAATTTAATGAATTACAGTTACATTTATTTTGTAATTAAATTATGTAACACTGTTACATGTTACTAGTTACTCCCTAACACTGTCCTCAACAATGCAAGTCACACAGAACATCCCAGAAACCACAAAGCAATCTGTCTGGCAAGCTTCAAATATTCAAAGTTTGAGCCTTTAAAGATTAGTTACATGTAAAACTAATTTAAACTTTTAATTATTTCAAACTTAAAACTTCAAGCTCCAAAAACTAAATAAAATTTGAGGCTAGAATTTCTCAAGTTCCTTTAAGTTGATGAGCTAAAATGAAAGGAAAACTGAAAAAAAAGAATATAAAAATATTAAGAAAACATAACAACCTGCTAACAAACTGAAATGTATGAAGAAATATTTCTCAGTTACACTCAGTGATACTTAACACTGTTAAAAACAAGCATTATTTGATAGTTAATTGCACTTTAAATGAACAAAAACAACTAATAATAATAATAAAAAAAACTCTGGTCCCAGTGTAATAAAATGTATTTCTGTCCCTCCACCTTCCTCTTAAAATCACCATTTCTTCTTTTATCTGTTGTTTTTCCCCCCTAATAATCCTCACTCTCCTCCGCTTGGTCTGTTGTTGTGCTCTCTCATTAGCACTTCCAAAAGCAATCTATGTTGTAGCGTTGCATAAACATGCTAATGGAGTTTGGGGATGGATCGCTCTATGGATCGGTCGTATTGAATGTGTGTGCGAGTACAGCATGTGCACTTCATTGAGTCATTACAAACGCTCGCCTCCCACCAGGCTTGATCCTGTATTGACTGTGTGCTTCGTTAGGATACTGCAAACACTGTGAGAGGGTGAAAAGATGAGACAGTGCTTGGAGCACCAGCAAATTACGCTATTCTGCATGTTATCTGGCAAACTAATTGCTTTTCAAGAGGTGTCTAACTCTTTCGCTAACTCAGTAAAGCATTGGAAACAAATCAATGCCTATGTAAACTACAGTAACACACCCACTGCTCATGGATCCACACCTCCAGATGGATTAAATAGGGGTGTAATGTTTCGATGCAATCCTTGTTTAATGTGTGGAATATTGTTTAAATCTGAGTTTCCACACAAACATATTAAGTGTTGGAGTGCATATTTGTTTAATTTCTGCCTCGTTATATTTAAAGTATCTGCTGACAACTTAATGTAACTAGTCAGATTTAAACATATTTCAAACAGAGTAAAAAAAAAGTGGTTCAAACTAAAATCAGCTTTGTGAACACTGATTGTCATCAGTGTTGGGCACATTTCTTTAAAAGAGTAATTAGTTATTAGTTACTTCTCACAAATAGTAACTGAGTTACTTAATTATAAAAGTAACTAATTACCAGGCAAAGTAACTATTGCGTTACTTTAAAAAAATCAAATTTGTCAAATGACTATCAAATAAATAATAAAAAAAACATTGTACACTAATATACACTATTTTAATGTTGTTGAGCTCTGGTTATCACCTGCATTCTTAGCTACTAATTTTGTGGCGGCATGTGATGACGTGAGGTGCTTCATTACTTGTCACAGATGCAGAGGAGGGCATTTTCCTGGGCATAAGTTGCAGTATACATAAACATTCTTGCCTTTCACCTCAGCGAGGGAAAAGTAGTGCTTATATTTCCAGTTTGCCAAAGCTACTTTTGAACTTGCTGGATTTGCCATCGTTCTGACTCCTGGTCGTTGATGTGTGTGACTGACTGTGCACAAACAATGGAAATGTACTTTATCTAAGCTAATCATCATGTTCTCAGTTAAACCATGTTCACAGACACACCAATCATCATCACTGTTTGATTATGTGTCTCGCCCCAGCCCCGAACACACACACACCCCAGAGAAAGAGAGGTCCTATGGCTGAGAGACGCTGCTCGCATGAAAACCGATTCAGTGTTCTCAATTATAGTAATGCGCATTTTTTATTGTCAGTAACAGTAACGCCGTTTTAAAGGGTGAAAACAAATTAATTTGATTACTCGTTATTAAAAAAAAGTATTGCCGTTAGTAACAACATTATTTATACCACCATTATTTCCGTCACTGATTGTCATGGATTTTTCTTTTATTCTCTTTTTTTGATATAGGTATTTTGTATTTGTACTGTTTTTTATATGTATATTATAAAGATATTTGTACTGTTTTAGTGTATAAAAAGCCTAACCAGGGACTAAGGCTGCAAATTAGCCGGTGGCTAGAAGCCTTTATGTACAGCATCAGCTGCTTTAAACTGTAGCAATGTTATACTGCATTATCCCTGTTAAATAAACATCAATCATAATAAAAAAACAGTTTTTTTTCCCTCTCAGTGCAGTTTTGAATACATATTTCGTTTTTTTATCTATGAAGCAAAATGATCTCAAATCCTTGAACATTGTTTTTTTTTTAAATCCCTGGATTATCATCCCTAATTTGAATATATTTTAATATTATTCAATAAGCATTTTTAATTATTGGAGAACTTGTATGTTGTATTAAGTTTTAGTTGATGTTTTAATTGAAATGAAGCAGACATTAGTTGCCCATTTTTAACAAGATTTGGGAACCTAACTGAACGTCTAAAGAGTTTCAAATGACTATTGTATGTTGATTTGTTTGATTATTTTATTTTATAATTTATTTTAAAATAACTTTGTCTCATTTTGTTTTATTGTCATGTATACCTTGTATTCGTTGTCCCTGCCAGTTCCATATTATGATTGTAAATAACAACTCAATGTTATTCATATATAATATGTCTTTTATTTTATTTTTATGAACCTTTACAAACATTTGAATGTGTTATATAGGTGGGGTTGGAGGGAGGGTTTTGAGGTTATTTTTGTAATAAGTTAAATCTTCTGTAACAGAGTACTTCAAAGATAACTTTGACATATGGTCCATCCCTTTCTTGTAAGGATTTAGGCGGTACTGTATGTAAGTTTTTCAATGAAAAAGAAAATAAAGTGTAAAATTTTTTTAAAGTAGTTTAAACTGTTGATGTTCACAAATGATAATAATAATAAGTTGAAATAAACCAAGAGTGTAAGTTGGCACTGATGAGAAGCTGAAGGAAAATGAATGAATGAATAAAATAAACCATTTTTTTAATGTTTTTATATTGTTTTCTCCCTAACTGTACCCAAATTGAACTGAACCAAAAAATTGACATACGTACTGTACCAAATCATGAATTCTGTGTACTTTTACACCCCCAGCAAAGCTTAGTTAGCGAAGCTGGAAAACCAGCATGAACTCTGACAAAGTTTAAATGCTGGTTGTTTCATATTTCATTATGAAGAAGTATTTGTACAGTCCTACATTGGTAATATTACATGCATAATAGCTTTATGATACTTGATTTTTCAAATCCAAATGCTTGTAGCATATCAATCTCCTTACATGCACAAGTGCAGTAAATTCAAACAGAAAGTCATTAGAAGAGTTTAGATTAATATCCACGCTGGGCCTTGGGCTGCTGTTGCAGTAACTGAACGGCTCTGTTCAAATGGATTACAGCACCTCAGGGTCTTGTGGCTGTAATCTTTACTATTTGAGTGTGGCAAATGATGTGGAAATATTACGGAGAGAGCTGTGAATCAAATTATGTTTTTCATCAGAGTCAAGGGAAGAAAGAAAGTGTAAATAATCTGTGTGTCGCGCTGCAAACATCACTAGGGGAAAGTTTGAGAGGCCAATGCGCTTAAAGGAAGATCGTCCGCAGGTTGGGAATTTATACAGGACACAACAGATTAAGTGACAGCAAACTGAATTATTATTTCATCCAATTTCTTGCATGAATTACAAGAGTGTGTTTGCATATGAATGTACTTTTATCCAACAAACATGCATAAGCTTACCAGACATGATTTTTCTTCCATCTAAATTTGAGTTGGTCAATTAAGTTGCTTGAGTTGCATTAAGATTACTGTATATGCAACTATATTCAACTTTAGGTATCAATTGAGCCAAAAATTATAAAGGAAACAAATAGAAATGTTTAGATTACATTTTGTTTTTAGATTATATGAGTATAATCCAGCACAGCTGCTTTGATTCAAGCCTAACCAATGAAACACTTGTATTTCTGATGTTCTGCAAGCTGCAGTGAATTAGCATTTTTATTAAGCCTGCCCACTGTTTTCATTTTGTACAGGTCAGTTTTATGTAGTTTCATTTCACATTTTTACTTCATATTTTAAATATAAAGCATGAAGCATTAATGTGTGAGTTATGATTAATCATGCTTTATTTTTGCATCACTGCGGGTAGTGATGAAGCAACTTGATCATATACTCTATTTTAAATTTGCAGAATCGCCCCTAAAAATTTTTATATCTGTGAATTACTAGATAGCACATTTTATTTTTGAAATACTCCCAAGAGCTCCAGCTAATTCTGTGATGATGTTGAAATGCGTTTTCAATAGTCATGTCCACTGTAGACACAGTGTTAAGATAAAAAAGTAATTTTCTCAATACAAGAATACAACATTTTCTAATCTAAATTTTCTTGCAATAGTAATCCCAAACTGGCATTTGGAACTTGGGAAGCCCAAAGTGCAATGGTGTTATATAACAGTGCAGTGCCCACAAGGCTATTGCCACTGAGTTACAAAATAATTTTATGATACAATAACCTCCTAAAGGAAAAAAAAATTACGAAAATTGATTACACATTTTTAATGCACACTCACTGTTCTTAACAGATATAAATAATAATGATCATAAATAACTTTGAAACTTGTTCTGCTAACACAAACTTTCACCTAATGGCCCGTTTCCAATAAATGGTATGGTATGGTATGGGTCACATTTATCAGACTTGCATTTCCACTGCCAAAAGGGTACCAATGGTTGACGTGGCGTACGACAGAAAGTGTCAGTTGATGTCATTCTCGCTCGAGGAAATGTCAAAGTAAAGCTGTACGGGTCGTTCACATATCATAAGAGAAGCACTTCTCACAAAACAGATGCTTTATACCCATAAATACTTGTGTATAAATGTTCATTACCAACCTTTCTATGAACATGATTTGATTATAACTGCAAATGAATGATGCAAAACAGCCTACTGTATCATCTTCAATTATATAAAATAAATAAATAAGCACATGTAACCACTTGTTAAAAAACAATTCTGTCATTCCTGAGTTCATAATAGTCTAAAAGGTGATGATAATAGTTAAACATGGCAGTTTGTTTAAGTTTTCGGTTACTGAAAAATTCATTTGCTTTTTGGTACCTTTTGACAGTGGAAATGTGCCATAAAAGCGTACATACTGTATCATACCACTCAGTAGAAACGGGCCATTGTAGTCAACTGAGTTAATGAACACATCTGAAGAAACAATAAAAATAGAGTCTTTTCAACAATCGTGTACATGACATACTTTTTAAGCTGTTCAGAGGTGTTACTGAATAGCCTTAGAGTGAAGTGACTTCCTTAAAGGGAATTAATTACAAACACACATATGCAGTTATAGTAGCAGTTATAGAAGCGACGATCCTGAGAATGTCCCTTCATGTGTCAAAAATGTCCTCATATCTCAATCACATCACAGGACAGTCAGCTTCCAGCTGGCCCGAGGCCAACAGGAGTCGTCCTGCTGCTCCGGGTGACTCATGCAGACACTGAGCTCCCACATGCACTGACAGGAACACTCCTGATGTCACAGCGCACCCATGACATCGCACCTCCTTTGGGACAGGCTGTCAGCTCAGCGCTAGCATATATCCCGTAAACACCCAGGAACCTGAGAGCGGTTAGGAAGTAGGGAAGTTGAAAGGTTCTCCACTCTGAGGGTTAGAGGTCAGCCTGGTGAGGAGGTTTGATCTGCAATTATGTGTGAGCAGCAAACGAGGACGGATCTAAGATCGATGCGACCCTTAGATACAGTAAACATCACCACAGGACAGTTGTATGCGTCTTCGTTCAGCTATGTCTGAGTGCTGTGGTTAAGACATGGGTTCACTCAAGGTGAGGACCTTAAGAGATGTTATTATTATGCATTTTACACTTTCTTTGGTATATTTTAATGTCTGAAAATGAAAAAGATCTTCATAGTTACAAAGCAGAAAATCTGCTCCAAAGCAAGTTAGCAAGTAGGGTTGAGTCAACAGAAAATGCCATCATCCATCGCTGATGGCCGATAGACATTACAATGCCGAGCAGCATCACAATCCTTCGCCCAACAATCCGCTCGTGAAAAACCAACATAGGCTCATTCTGAAAATGTAGCTCTAAATACATTTCTGGAGGCCGCAAATTATGTAGCCAGCGGTATGTAAGGCTGCATTTCATCCTTAAAACGAACACTCCGGGCGGTATGGCGTTGTTCCTTTTTATGCCTACCAACTGACTGCTTACCTTTGTATGGACGGCTTACATGTAAGTCAGCAGACTTGAGATGCAGAGAGGAGTTGACCACAACAACGGGGTTTGAGTCCGATGAAAAACGGTTCCAGAAAGCGGGTAAGTCAAAAACAGAATCCAAAAAATAAAATGAACAAGTAAATAACAGGGTGAGAATGTGGTAAAATCTGAAAATGTGAAAAAAATCTGACGAGGGTTTTTCATTTTTTGGATTGTTTTTGAAAAGTGTTGGTTGGGTTTAGGGAAGTGGGTGGGCGGGTCAATTAATACAATGGGTTGGGTTTAGAGAAAGAGGAGGGTGGGTTTGTCGATCGGTTAGTCAGTCAGTCATTCAGTCAGTCAAACAGTAATTCAACAGCGGCCTCTGGTGGGTTTACGCAAGATCAGTAAGTGCAAATGGCACTTATGAGAAATTTGAAATCTCAAAAAGCACCCAGAGTGGCCTCTAGTGGATTCGCAAAAACAAAAACTGCAAAGAAACATAGCCCCTGGGATGTATTTCGCAGTCTCCAGAAATGTTTTAAGAGTTACATTTTCAGAATTAGCCTGGATTGTGAAAAACACACTTAATTACACTATATAGCCAAATGAAATGCATGCTTTCAATTTCCACATATTTACTAGTTTTAGTATTATTATTATTATTATTATTATTATTATTATTATTATTATTATTATTATTATTATTATTAT
>CAIGQZ010000690.1:1143272-1156097 GCA_903798205.1 Danio tinwini | reverse complement strand
ATTATTATTATTATTATTATTATTATTATTATTATTATTATTATTATGAGGAAATAACAACAAGGAAGTTGTTAGCAATCACAATACAAATTAAAGTGAACTCCAAACGGATTACACAAACTAGTTAATTTACATTAATAAATGAGGCATACAAAAACAGCAGAAAAAAATCATTTAAATTTAATTTAATTTAAAAAACAACACCAAATAAGCCATTTTCATGGATTAACCATGACCAACAGAGCTTGGAACAAAAATCAAGTTTAAATATGAAGGTTTCTGGACAGAAACACTAACATGTTTACCTTTTCTGTTTTATAAGCTGCGAAGTTGAGTAACAACATTACCCGCTGTGCTGAACACACGTTCGGATGGAGCACTGGTAACAGAAGTCTACTGTATATCAGTCAGCACTGTTTCCAAAGCCCCCCTATTTTTTTCCTTGACTGTAGTACTAGAGGATACATGTCACAATAAGTGACATTAGGTAAATTCTGTGTGGTTGTGTGTGCTTTATGCACTTGATACACTGTGTTGATGCAGTACATGCCCAGAAACCATATTTCAAGTTTAAACTGACATGACATTCAAATCATTTGGCTGCTTTTACGCACAAAGGCAGATTCATATCAGATGTTTTTACTCACATTTGACTTAGTAACAGAGTAATTTTACATAAGTTATCAGATTCCATCTGGGTTTACAGTGAATGTAAACAGATGTCACAAAAATCTGACATTATCAAAAAATCTGATCTTTGCATCAAGACTTGCAGTGTTAACACAGCCTTAGTTTGTTGTCATTTGCATTTTACGAGACACACAAGAAAATAAAGCATAAAAAGCTTTAAAAAATGTACAGCTTTGAGTAATAAATAATCTGTGAGTTATTTTGAGCTGAAACTTCACAGACACATTCTAAAAGCACCTCAGACATCTTAGAAAAAGGGCATCTAAGTACTCTTTTAAACTCAGCCAGAATCAATCTTTCTTTTCAGCTATTGTGCATCTCTTCAGTTTAAACAGATTACTGCTATGTTCTGTGCCTCATAAACACCTATTCTGTTAATATCAGCAAATGCCTCTGCTGAAGGTCATAATAATTACAACCAAATGGAGCACAGATGCATTATGTAGAGTGGCTCTCTATAATGACTGGATTTCACCCTATCTTATCAGGAATAATTCATCATAATTATTATAATAACATAAACAAAAACAAAAGAGTGGTGCGTTGAGAGGATGAGGGTAGGAAACAGGGATGATAAATGGCACATGCTAACCACCGAATGCACAAAGCACAATAACATGATGCTTTTAAATGGCTCTCGAAATGTCTATCTCAGCAAAGGGATGACAAAATAAAGGTCCTTAAATATACAAGTGTTTTGGGAGTCAATATGGTATGCATACAAACACTTTTGCGAAATGTATTCCCACCCTTTAAAATCATATTAAAAATACAATAAAACAGTAATACTGTAAAAGATTTATGCATCACATGATCCTTCATAAATCACTCTGATATGCTGACTTGATGCTCATTCAAACATTTCTTTAATATTTTTTTATAATAATTATGCGCATGCATCTTTTATGCACATTTTCAAAACTGATGCACATTTTGCCGTTTCCATCAACCGTTTTTTTATCCGTTTTTATCTCCAAAATGTGCATAAAAATAGGTGAATGGAAACATAGCTATTGGCCCTTTAGATGTGCTGTTTCTCTCTGTGCAGAAAAACCCCACTATATATAATTGAGTTAATGCATGAAAATTAATTGCAATCTGTGTGAAACTAGGCTAGCGTCTGAACTGTGGTCTGCTAATTTGTGGCCACTGCTTTGCAGGACTGGCCCTTGAACAATTAACTGACACAACTGACTTCAAGAATCATGAATCACGTTCATCTGTTAATGCTGAAGTTCGGCACAATCCCTCTCTTCTGCTCTTTGAGAGAAATCAATTCTTTCCTATGGTTTGTCAGAACCTTTAGACTAGGGCCATTCGGCATCGATAAAGAGGCACAATGCATTACCACAAGTGCATAACAGTATTGATTTAATAAGGTGCAGCTCGAATTCAGAGTCAAATCTTCTATTTTGTTTATAATCATGGTATACTAGGTCTGATTCAAGTACAATGGCAACATTTCGCTACATGAAAGCAGGAAGGATTTACACAGCAGGATTAGATACTGCAGGACGTACCACAATATCATGCAAAAATACAAATGTACCAGTCCATCCATGCAAACAGAGAAGTAGAGGAGCTGTTAAATCTCAGAAGCATTGCTATGACTGTAACACGACTTCCAGATGGAGTGGGTTAGATGAGATGTGCACTGTGCGGAAACAGCAAACACGTTTTCCTAATTGTCCATGTCATTTTATCACCAACACTGATGAAAATTGCAGCAAGCAGTGGCGTCATTTAAAATACTGGAGAACAGCTATATAGATAGAAACCCAGCAGACAATTTTGGGCACACGCTGATGTCTTGTGGAGAACAGTGGCAGGAGGCAGTTTTATCAGATTATCACACATATACTTGAAGCAGCGCTGAGAGACAATGACAAGTGAGTGAAACAATGACAAGTGAGATATGTGCTCTGCGATGGGGTGAGACATCAATCTCTCATCTAGCTCTACTATATCCACTTCAAAAATACAATCATGGCTTGAGCACAAGTATAAAAGTAATTGTTTTTGTGTGATTAAATATTAAAAATAAACAGCATTATTAGTTATTAAAAGTATTGGTGTTAGTTATTTTGCAAGAAAACATGTTTTTTTTTACTCTATTACCACAGCTTGTAATACTGATAACTACTATACTGATTTCATGCAGCAGCCATTTTAAAAGCTAAATCGAGGCTGCGGTGGGAAGAAACCCGGAAGTATCCCCTGGAGTAACACAGGAACGTTGTGTACCTGGCTGTATATCTTATCAGTTAAGAGATAGTGACACAAATTTATAATCTCACCAGCTTCAGAATGACCTGAAGATTTGTTCTAAATGGATAATGAAAATAAAAAGGGATATCAGACCTCATTTTCAACTAAGTGAAATGGCACTAGTTAGCTTACGTTATCTTTCCCAAACACACGTTTTAGATGCCATTTATCAAACTCAAGTTAATGAACTGATTCTTTGTCTATATTAGACTTGTCACGATACTGAAATTCGGTTCTGAAATAATAAAAAAAACATCCATTTCCCACTAAGATTTTAACACTGTTGAGCGAGTTCTCAAACATCGCTGATTTGCCATAGTATTCACCAGTGCTCAACAGAAATGACTGTGATTGGCCGTCATGGTCATACAGTTCACTGCACTTCACCGGTGTTTACCAAGTGCAAACACAGACGTGCGATCGACTGATCTTCATGGCTTTAAAACGCTCCAGTGTCTCTGTATTTGTGTTTGCACAAAAGTTTAAAAAAAGGGTTGAACTGATGACCTTCATGGCCAATCACAGTCATTTCTGTTGAGCACTGGTGAATACTATGGCAGATGTATGGTCATGGTCAGACTATGGTCCCCACAGTGTTTACCTGGTGCTATGAACTAAAGCCTAGGAGGACACTTAAATGTATTACTCTCAAAGAGATTGTAATTTTGTTTGATGCCTAATATGCTTTAAAAAGTTTAAATTAAACTTAACTGAATGATATATGTGATGTTTACATCATTTGCACTTTGAAATCAAGGCAACAGCTGGAGGTTTGTAATCCACAGCTTGTTGTTTACAGTGCTGATCCCATTCTGAGTTTCTTCCCACCGCAGCCTCACTTTCGTTTTTTAACATGGCCGCCGTGTGAAATAAGTGTATTGGCAACTAATGATCAAAGTCAAGTGTACAAGTGGAAAATAACAAAATATTTAATAGAGCCTGGTATATAATACCAGCTGCTGAACGAATCACTGGCACTACCCTTCCCACACTTCAAGAACTGTACTCTTCCAGAGTGAGTAAATGGGCTCGTAAAATCACTCTGGACGCCTCACACCCAGCACACTACCTGTTCGAACTGTTACCGTCTGGTCGGCGCTACAGAGCACCAAGCACAAAAACAGATAGACACAGGAAAAGTTTCTTTCCTCAGGCCATCTACCTCATGAACAGTTAAATATTCCCCTACTGTGCAATAAACGTGCAATACTTTCTCATACGCACTTGTACACAGCACCTTATAACCTGTATATTTACAACATATCTGTACATACATTCAACATCCAGATCTTTTTGACTAACTGCATCTCTGTTTAATGTTTATTGCCTTTTCTTTTCTTGTATTTAATTTTGTGTTGTCACTCGTCACTTTATGTACACTGAAAGCTTCTGTTGCCAAAACAAATTCCTTGTGTGTGTGAAGCACACTTGGCAATAAAACTGATTCTGATTCTGATTCTGAAAAATAAAACATAAATAAACATACAATATAAAAACAGACAGCACATAGGGAAACATTTTTTTTCTAATACCGTTCCTAAGGTATGTGTAAGATATTTTTTTTAACAACAGCCTCTCCAGCAGAAAAGATATCCAAAGATGCCATTTTAAATTGTAAATAAATCTGTGTTTTTGAAACAAATAAAGTGTGTAAAGTGTGTTAAAGTTTTCATTGTTTGGCCTGGCACGTTTACTGCTCCAAAATATTATAAATGTTTCTCAAAATAAAATATATTGTGTTCAAAGGGGGAAAAACTTTCATTTTTTTCACACAGACATTTAAAAACAATATATTTTAGATCAGTGATCACAATACCGTGAAACCATGAAACCGTGATATTTTTATCCAAGGTTATCATACCGTCAGAATCTTATACCGGCCCATGCCTACCGACAACTTACCAAGTACATGTTTTATGAAGCGGATGCCTTTCTAGCTCCAACCCATCACTGGGAAACATCCATACACTCTCATACACACATACACTACGGACAATTTAGCTTACCCAATTCACCTATAGCACGTGTTTTTGGACTTGTGGGGGAAACCAGAGCAACTGGAGGAAACCCATGCAAACACAGGGAGAACATGCAAACTCCACACAGAAATGCCAACTGACCCAGCCGGTGCTCGAACCAGCGACCTTCTTGCTGTGAGGAGATTGTGCTACCCACTGCGCCACCATGCTGACCATTAGAATCAACCAACAATAATATTTTAAAACCTAATATTTTAGTTTTTTCAGGAACAAAAGTAATAACCAAAACAATTAGAGCTTCTCAAACAGAGCATTTTGACTCTTGGCAGTGAGAATGTTCACACTACATGAATAAGCTTTAGTAGGTAAACATGTCAGCAGTTTGGACAAACTTCATCATTATCAAAAATGATGCAAGAGGAGCAATGCATTTCACTGAAATACTGAGAGGTGGCTCATTGTCCAACCATTTTTCCTTCAGCTGGCATATCACCTCTGAACAGCCGGTGCACATACCCAACTGAATTACCCAAGTTTAATTACCAAAACTTTTTTCCCACAGAAACTTTGGTTATGAGTTTTGATAAAAAAAAAACACATTTTGAGGAATTACTACTTTCATTTCAATTCAGTTTAAACAGGGACTCTTAATCAGGGGCTTAGCGAGCATTTTTCCAGTGATGTTCTAAATTATTTTAGAGATAGCAATTAATAAGTTTTTTTTGCACTAGAATTTAAATCCAGATTTTAATAAATGTTTTATTTTGTAGTTAAAAATAAATAGATTTTTTTCTCAAACATCAAATACTCATCTTCATTCATTCATTTTCCTTCAGATTAGTCTCTATTTTAGAGGTAACCACAGTGAAATGAACTGCCAATTATTCCAGCATATGTTTTTCGCAGCGGATGCACTTCCACTTGCAACCCAGTACTGAGAAACACACATACACACTTATTCACACACCCACACAAACTCATACACTATGGCCAATTTAGTTTATTTAATTCACCTACAACGCATGTCTTTGGACTGTGGGGGAAACCGAAGCACCCAGAGGAAACCCAAGCGAACACGGGGAGAACACTTGCTGTCAAGCGATAGTGCTAACCACTGAGTCACCGTACCATCAAATACTCACCTTCTAAAGCCAATTTTCTCTGGCATGTTTCATTGATGAGTGACAAGATTTGGGGTCCATCTGTACTGTCCTTAACCACACGACTAATCTCCCCTCCTCACAGCTGAGTAAAAGGGAGCAGATACTGAGGTGCTGTAGTGCTTTATGTTAGAGCTGATTCTATCTCCAAGTGTAATTATATCAGGATCTGCAGTCATGCTGTTCCCAGCTCACTGATTCGTATCTAATATCTTTTCCTCTGACAGGGGAAATCCTGCATTGCCCCTCCCTCCTTTCTCCCAAAGGGTTTCCCCCTCCCTGCTGGATGTTTGTGTGTGTGTGGAGGAGCGGATAGAGTTTCTACTTGCTCTTCATATGTGTCTTGCTGCTGTCATTTGCTCGGCTCTCTTCGCCATCCACCCAATTTTTTTCTTTACCCTCCTATTTCTCCCTTATTACTTTTTTTCTATCTCATGATCCATTCTCCATCAGATATGCTCCTCTGTCTTTTAATATCTTTTGTCAACCACTAACCTTGTTTATTTTCACATCTCCAGCTAAGATTCATTCTTTTTTCGGTGTCTGTATATCTCCGTCTCATCATCCCTCTCTCTCTCTAACTCATTACTTTACTCACTCACTCGCTCTTCCAACTCCAGTTCCATTTATAGGAGAGCAGCAAATTGGGAGCTGACAGAATCTATTCCAGTTTCTTTCTGCTCTGTTCAGCATGTCTACCATGTAACCAGGTCTGTTCACCTGTACTTCATCCTCCCCTCAACCACCCATCTGAATAATTGAATTATCACTCAAAGGAGTCTTCTGCACTGCTGATGGCTCAAACTTTACTGAGTACACTACTGTACCACATGACTACGGTTTTCATTTTACACTTTATTGTGAAATCAAGTGTGAACTGCACTTCAGGGCATATTCTACTACTATAATGTAACATTTCTCAATAGGAAACAGACCAGGTAAATTTGGAAAAGTCTGGGATAGGACTTGGTTGTATTAAATCAGCTTTTGACTGGAAGTAGGCGGTCAACCAGAATGGTGCCAGAATGAATTTAAGGCCCAATCCCAATTCTATTTTTGTACCCCTACCCCTTCTCGTTCGTAACTACCCGTTCGTAACTGTACTGTGTATTTACACAGGGGCCATATTCATCTATGTAAACACATGAAAACAACATTAACATTATCCCAGACACTGTAAAAAGCTCATTTTCAGCCATTTGACTGCTCTGACAGGGTGTTTGAGTGTCAGAATGCTGTAGAGGAGTTATTATTAGGGATTATAGATCGCGAAATTTAGCGATTTTTTTTTTGCTTTTTTAAAAAAAAACATGACGATAAAAGACGAACGCGGTTATTAATATATTAAAACGTGTTTGTTTGTTGTAAAAATTCATAATAATGACAAAAAAAACTAATTTGTGGATCTCCTTACTTCCGGGTTCAGCAATACTGCCGTTGTGGCAGGTGTATTCTGGGAAATTTCCTTACCCCTCCCTCTTAAGTGTGGTCCTGAAAAATCTTTGTTCAAAGTGGTGTATACCCCTTGCCCTTAGCCCTACGCCTTCAAGCTAAAGAGAATTAGGACACCCCTACCCCTTGACGAGAACGCGCCAAACAAGGGGTAGGGGTAAGGGGAAGGGCTAAGGGGTAGAATTGGGATTGGGCCTAAGTCTGTCAAAAGAACACTGACGAAATTATCCTGTAAGTCTGCAAATGATATCAGCGGAAAAAGGAAACTACGTATTATAGGAATCATGGGACACATATTCATCTGGAAAATGTTTGGGATGTGTAAGGGAAGAACCAATCTGACAATTTTGGCAGATAATTATAATCGATCATCATTATCTTTACATTTGCAAACAGTTAAATGATTTATCGTATAGGACTATAAATGCAATATTGTAATGAACTTTTCTGATCTTGATTACAAAAATAAAATGCAAATAAATACAGTAGATATTGATATCAACTTTTTTCTGTACACAATTCAGAAACCTTAAATCTGGATTTCTGAAGTTTGTACAGAAAAAAAGTTTGCATCAAAAATGCATTTTGGCTGAAATTATAAAAGATGTATATAAAACGATCAAATGTATTCAGTATACTAAATTAAATGAAAATCAGATTTAAATATAAAACGATTTGTTATAACTGAAAATCAGGCTTAATTAAGCATTCTCTCTGAATTCAAAACATTCACTCAAAAATACGTTTGGTGTTTGTTCAAACTACTTACTTAAAATGAGCTGAAATAACACAATTCCTTTTTTTTGATGTTTCAGCTCATTTTTAAAAAACATTTATTTAAAGATTTGCAATGACAGATCAATGGTATAGGTGTCTCATGTCATCATATACAATAATATAGCCAGCTTTTATACAATCGTCCATCGGCTAATAATTCAAGTCGTTTGTGAAGGGTAAAATAAACAAAAAAAAAACAAAAACAAAAAAAAAAAGTATTTCAAGATATATTCTCCAAAATCTCCCATTGAGGATTCCAGATATGGCAGAAATCATCAGGTTTCTGTCACAAGTCATAAGTCAGCTTTTCTAAGGGTAAGAAAATGGAAATCTGATTTATCCACAGATTAACCGATGGAATGTTAGTAGAAGACCACAACAAAAGAATACATTTTCTTGCTAGATACAGTTGAATCAGTATTATTCATTTGAGATTTTTAATTAATTTTTTTATATTTCCCAAATTTAACAGACATTTTCACAGTATGTCTGATGATATTTTCTTCTTCTGGAAAAGTCTTATTTGTTTTATTTTGGCTAGAATAAAAGCAGTTTTGAATTTTTTAAACGCCATATTAGGGTCAAAATTATTAGCACTTTAAGCAATTTTTTCGATTGTCTACAGAACAAACCAATATTTTGTTGGTATACAATAACTTGCCGAAATACCCTATCCTGCCTAGTTAACCTAATTAACCTAGTTAAACCTTCACTTTAAGCTGTATAGAAGTGTCTTGAAAAAATCTAGTAAAATAATATTTACTGTCATTATGGCAAAGATAAAATAAATCAGTTATTAGAGATGAGTTATTAAAACTGTTATGTGTAAAAAAAAAAATTCTCTGCGTTTAACAGAAGTTGAGGAAAAAATAAACGTGGGGGGGCTAATAATTCTGACTTTAACTGTATGTACAAAGGTGTAACACAGATTCTTATCCATGACTAAGGTGTAGAGCAGTTTTACAATTCAGAAGATAAATAGCTGGAGATAGGGTCAAAGGTACACCAATAATCTTCTGAACTAATATGTGGATTTCTTTCCAATATGTCTTAATCATGTCACAGTCCCAGAATACATGCATCACAGTACCAACATTGGATTTGCACTTAAAACAACATTTAGAAACATTATGAAATATCTAATTGAGATAAACTGGTGTTTAATAAGTTCTGTAAAAAAATAATTACAAATTTTGCTTGTTTGATATTGTGGCACCTTTAAAAAATATGCCAGAACAGACCGAAAGCCATTCTTCTTCACTAAAATTTGTTCCACAATCTTTCTCCCATATAACTTTCAAGTAGGTTACCACACAATTCTTAAATTTTTTGTGAGGATAACTTTGTGTTAAAATTGTTTTATGCTCAATCCAAAAGCATTTTTACAGTGTTGGTCTTGTGTTTAATCCGTTTTGCAATTTTTTAAATGTATAATTTGGAATAAATGTAATCAGTAGTTTACAGAATAGAACAAAATACAACAACACAGAACTATGAATCCTGAATTCAACACAGAATATACAAGTGGTGTCTTAATTTTTCTCTTGCATGGAATAGTTCTCAAAACTTGATATGCTTGATTAAAATATATATTTTATTTAAATAAATTTGTCTTAAAATACCACATTTTTATGTAATTTCCTGTTTACATGTTAGTTTTTGCTTTATGTTCAAATATGTTTGTTGTCAGTTATTAGAATAAATTAAGTCCAAACAACTGTACAGCTACCCAATAGGTTTGTGGAAACAGATTGCAGCAAACTGTTGACTAACTTTTTTCATTTGAGTTCAGCTAAATTAAACCATTTACCACAATTGGTTTCCTAAAACTATTTGAGTAGCTATACTGTTGTTTGGACTTAATTCATGTAAGTTAACTGAACTCATGCAGATTTAATAACTGATCTTAAAATGTTTAAGTTACTAAAACTCTAAATGTTTAATGATATCAACTCAAATAATATGTTTATATGATTCAGTATATACAGTATATTGGTTTACAATACTCATACCAATTGGTTTCAAAACTTTAATGGTTTGCCGCAATCAGTTTTCTTAAACAGTTTGACTTAACTTATACAGAACAACTTATGTTTTACAGTGAACAGATATGGGATTTGTGCCTTAAATGCATTTTTAAGGAAGCTGTGGGCTCTGCGCAATCTGCAGTTTCTGGCCAGTACAGAAGGCTTTGGTGTCTGCTCTCTCTCTCTCTCTCTCTCTGCAGTCTGTGGCCTTCTGATATTAATGTGCTGTCTCTGCCTGCTCCTAATGACCCAACACTAAACTGATTTTTGACTTCAAATGCACCCACAGAGCTGCTCACAGGGCAGTTCGCACGTCGCCAGTGTGCAATGCCTGCCATCTGATCAACATGTCATCTGTAATATGTTTTGATGAAACAATTGAATTTAGTTTTATTTGCATGGAAGTCTTAAAAGTTGATGTGTTCCTGATCAAACAGCAGATATCATCATTAGTATTGAATGTTCTGTATATTGAATGTAAAGAGAAAGTGTGCAGCGAATAGAATATATTTAATTGATTTCCTCTCTCCCACTCAACTGTCACGCTGATGGATGAACACATTTGCCTCAGACATACAGACTCGCTCATGCATGTGTTCAATTTCTGTACATTTCTTTCTACCTTCTGAACACAAACTCACAGATTGCAAAAGTTTTATTATGTTTTTGCATAAAGTGTTGCTATGCGGTTGTGAGGGTGTTCTCGGTGGTCAGTGAGCAAATTTAAATTCAGATTCATATTGTGCTATTTTTGGGAAAGTAAACCTGGTTAGAGTGCTCCATATGAGTGAAGCTTTGAAAAGCTTTCAAACTTTTTAACAACATGCCGTGGGTCACAGAAGTTAAAAGCTCGCTATCTTTCAAGTGAAAAAGAATGAATTTGTGGACTGCAAATCTTGAGAAGAAAATCACTAAAAATGTTGACAAATATAAAGCTTATTGAGCACATTTTCTTTCAGGTGAATGGCACCAGTGAGTCAGTCTATCAGAATTTTGTGTTGATTACTGACTGTTTAAAAAAAGTAGAACATGTTTAATCACAAATAACAACAATTTGTATGGGTTGAATTTAAACAAACTAATTAAATTTAGTAATGTTCAACTTAATTTGTTAATATTCAGCCCAAATAATTAATCCAAGAAATCATCTCTGAATCATTTTTTTCAGTGTACAGAATAACATTTAGTGTTTCTTTTTATTAAATTAATGTATCGGTTATTCTTACACTGCCCCGGACAATCAATGTGGCAGTTTTCCATACATCATTTTCCATGCAATAATTATGGGTTTATGTACACTCATGCTGTGTTTGACTGGCTTTTTATTTTTAATGGGGCACAAAAACACCAACAGGCCAAAGAGTTTGATTCAATTCTATAAATCAGGCCACATTTGCAGTTTTAACGAATCTTTTTGAGACCATGTTTATATTATTTGCTTGCATTATTATTATTGGTTAAATTATTGCAATAATAATCTTAGTATGGAATATATATATATATATATATATATATATATATATATATATATATATGTATGTATGTATGTATGTATGTATCCAATATGTCAATATGTGAAGATAAATATTTCAATAACAATATGTGCAATATATTTAATAATGTATAAAATGTGTTTTGAATATCTGTATTAGTTTGAGCATACCAATAAAACCAAATGTCTTAAAATAATAAATAATAATAATAATAATAATAATAATAATAATAATAATAATGATAACAACAAACCACCATCTTTGATTGATAAACAGATAAATGTAGTAGTCAAATCCTGCTTTTTTCAGCTTCGACTTTTAAAAACTTATTCTATCTATAAAAACGTGAAAAAATAATTCATGCTTTTATTACTTCTAGGTTGGGCTACTGTAACTCACTTTGGGATTAGTCAAACAACTCTATCCCATTTACACTTAGTTTAAAATACAGCTGCAAGGCTTTTAACAAGTACCAAAAAATATAATCACATCACACCAGTCTAACACTCTTTGCACTAGTTGCCTGTTCACTATAGTGTCCCTTTTAAAATTCTTCTCTTGGTTTTTAAATCCCTAAATGGCTTGGCACCTTCCTACTTGTCATATCTATTGACTGAACATCAGCCTGGTTGGCCTCTTCAATCATCAGACCAGGGATTATTACATATTGTACATACTGTATGTTTCCCTAAGTTTCAATTGTGCAATGTTCTGCCCCTCTGTATTAGATCCATCATCTCTGTCTGTTTTTAAATCTTTACCTTTTTGCTCAACTTACCTTTATGATTTGGCATTTTATGAGTGAGAATTGTTTGTTTTAGCTATAATTTTATATATTTCTCTTTGTGATTTGTATTGTGCAGCACACTGGTCAACCTTTGGTTGTGCTTAATAGTGCTATATAAATAAAATTGACATTGACATTGACATATTAATAATAATAATAATAATAATAATAATAATAATAATAATAATAATA
>CAIGQZ010000690.1:1125209-1143262 GCA_903798205.1 Danio tinwini | reverse complement strand
AATAATAATAATAATAATAATAATAATAATAATAATAATAATAATAAATACATTGCCGTTTGAAAGTTTGGGATAGTACTTGCACTAGTACGTTTTTAATCTTTCTGAATGCATATTTGCTCTTCAATATTTTCTCCCTTGCCATTGCTCACTAAGGCAGCTTTAATTTGCTCAGAAATGCAGTAAAAATATTCATCAGCATCACACGATCCTCCAAAAATCATTCTAATAAGCTTCTTAGGAAATGTTTCTAATTATCGTCAATTTTTAACACAACTGTACTGCTTATTTTTTGTGGAAACTATGCAACATTATTTTTTTACAAGCATCACTGATGAACAAAGTACATAAAATCATTTATTTAAAATAGAAAACATCTTTAGCAACACCAAAAATATTTTAACTGTCACATTTGATCAATTTAATGCTGTATAAACATAATTTAAAAATAGTTGACTGCAAACAGAGGCAGATGTGAAGCCTCGCAGCAGCACAAAAGCAGTTTTAGTCTTCTTTACGTCACTCACTACCTGCTCTTCATTGATTGGGGATTCCCCAACATCACTGGCATGTGATTGGCTGGCTGTGTCTCCATAGCAGCACATACTAAGAGCCAACACAGAGGATTGCCTTCATTTAGCAGAAGCACACATTGCAAAAACACAGAGGGAGACTACAGAATTACAGCATATTGGATCATTACAATACCTTATAATACTGTTAAGCCACACGCTCAGCATCCTTCACCCATAATTACCACTTATGCCAGCTGAAAGCTCTCCATTACTGTGTAAGCGCTGTATTAATTCACAAAGCTACAGTCTAGGCTATAACATCAGCACATTTTGCTTTCATTCACTAAATCAAAATCTTCCCTAATGTCTGTCTCCTCAACAATTTTATTTAAAAACAAAAAATTAGGGGTAGGTCTGATATCATGCAGTATGATTTACAATGGGGAGGATCCAAGATTGGAAAAGATTTTAAAAGGCAAATAAACAATGAGGTAAATGAGGTAAATAAAGATGTTTGAAGACATATAAAAAAAGAGACCATTCCAAACTTACTATTGGATTTCAGGATTTTGTTTTTCATTTTTTTTTATTATTGTTTTGAGTAAAATGTTCATTTGTGTTTATTTTATGAACTACTGATAATGAGTCTTGAAAATGACAATAGTCCAATTTGAAATAATCCATGTTTTTAGACCTTACAGTTGCAATCAGAATTATTGAACCCCCTTTGAAATTTCTTTTCTTTTTTAAATATTTCCCAAATGATGTTTAACAGAACAAGAAAACTTTCACAGTATGTCTGATAATATTTTTTTCTTCTGGAGAAAGTCTTATTTGTTTTATTTTGGCTAGAATAAAAGCAGTTTTTAATTTTTAAAACCAATTTTAAGGTCAAAATTATTAACCCCTTTAAGCTATTTTTTTTCCATAGTCTACAGAACAAACCATCATTATACAATAACTTGCCTAATTACCCTAACCTGCCTAGTTAACCTAATTAACCTAGTTAAGCTTTTAAATGTCACTTTAAGCTGTATAGAAGTGTCTTGAAAAATATCTAATCAAATATTATTTACTGTCATCATGTCAAAGATAAAATAAATCAGTTATTAGAGATGAGTTATTAAAACTATTATGTTTAGAAATGTGTTGAAAAAATCTTCTCTTCGTTAAACAGAAATTGGGGAAAAAAATAAACAGGGGGGCTAATAAATCAGGGGGTTGAATAATTCTGATTGCAACTGTATATATATATACATTTTTTTTATCTATTGCCATTTTCTGCAAATGATTATTTGAAGTCAAAAGGTTCTTTTGAATACAGTGGTTCCTCGTTAATCACGGGAGTTACATTCTAAAAATAGCCCACAATAGGTGAAATCTGTGAAGTAGTCCACTTTATTTTTTACAATTATTATAGATGTTTTAAAGCTGTAAAACCCCTCACTACACACTTTATACACTTTTCTCAGATATGCATTAACATTTTCACACTTTTCTCTCATTTAAACACCCGCATAACTTCTACCTTCCATGTCTAGAAGTTCAAAGATGATTCCTTGGATTACATTTTTTTAAGGTAAGTGGTAGTAAACATATTTTTTGGGCAACATTTTAACTAATAAATTAAGTTAAGCATTACTAAATGTAAATTGTTTGTTTAAATTCAACCCATATAAATTTTTGCAACAATTTTGCAGAAATATATTTTTTTAGTGCAGCAATTCAGAGTCACGCTGCTAGCAATCGTAGATTCATGTAAAGTTGGCAAGCTAAATGCATTTTGAACTGTACAGGAGACACGACACGGAGGAGATTGATTGACAGCGGTCTACAGCCAATCAGGATGCAGAACAAAATGCGCTAATCAGAACGTGTGGAGACAATGCAGACAATGCAGAATTGAACCATAATAGAGTGAAAGTTGATCATCTGCATGTGTTTTTAAGGCCTGTGACTGTTTGAGCATTTGAAGAGAGTTTAAAGCATTTTAGTAGTGCATAAAGATGTTTAAAGAGGATTCATTTCATTGAATTATTGATATGATGAAGAGTACAGTGCTATTTTACATTTGATTATTTAATACCTGTACCTGAATACAGCTGCTCTCTCCAGAAAATCATAAAGCACAGTTTATTTTACTTTAATTTTTGCTCCACTGTGTTTATTTATGACTGTAGGTTGTTTATTATATATGTATATAATAAATTACATAAAATATATTTATAAATATTAATAATAATAATTCCTTACATTTATATAGCGCTTTTCTGGGTACTCAAAGAGCTTTACACAATGGGGGTGGGGGGGATCTCCTCATTCACCACCAGTGTGCAGCATCCACCTGGATGATGCGACGGCAGCCATTTTGCGCCAAACCGCACACCACACACCAGCTGATTGGTGGAGAGGAGACAGAGTGATGAAGCCAATTATGATATGGGGAGGGTTAGGAGGCCATGATGGACAGAGGCCAGTGGGCAGATTTGGCCAGGATGCCGGGGTTAAACCCCTACTCTTTTTCGAAGGACATTCTGGGATTTTTAATGACCACAGAGAGTCAGGACCTCAGTTTAACATCTCATCCGAAAGACGGCGCTCACTGAGCAGTATAGAGTCCCCGTCACTATACTGGGGCATTAGGACCCACACAGACTGCAGGTTGGGCGCCCCCTACTGGCCTCACTAACACCACTTCCGGCAGCAACCTAGCTTTCCCATGTGGTCTCCCATCCAGGTACTGACCGGGCGCAGCCATGCCTAGCTTCAGTGGGCGACCATGTGAGAGTATATTTATATTTCACTCCCCTACAAAATCATCCCAAGTAATGTCAAATAGAGCTATTTAAGTCATCTGGGTGAAATTATATCACAATATATATCATAGAGAAAAAAAATATTGCACTGTAAATCTTTTCAATATTGGGCAGCACTAATGGCAAATCCAGAGAGCCAATAATACCTTTGACATGGTCTCTTAAGTTTTATCCAAAGCTGTATGTCTATTAACACTCCCCAGACTACTAGTAAGAGTAGGAATAAAATATGAACACCTACAGAAGCTTGCTGTGCTGCCACTCAGAGTAAATATAGCCTCCATCCTTCTGCCATCAACCAGTATGGCGTACGACAACACAACGCTACTGTTGTTGTGGAGAACAGAGCTTTAATTTAATGAGCGCTCCGGCACATATGTTTTAATTACAGACTCTGAGGCACAAATCATTAAAGTCACTGAGCGGGAACAGAGAAGTGCTGAGTTGCGGAGAGCTTTTGCGTCTCTACAGTATATTCCTGCAGGATATGTTATCACACCTAATGTTATGATCTGATTACATGCTTTCATCAGACTTCATACAAGAGTCTCTTGTCTGCTGCCTTGTTTG
The DNA here is from genome assembly GCA_903798205.1 of Danio tinwini. Lineage (NCBI taxonomy): Eukaryota > Metazoa > Chordata > Actinopteri > Cypriniformes > Danionidae > Danio > Danio tinwini. Next base: position 1,139,361 of record CAIGQZ010000690.1, on the reverse strand, counting down.
ACTTTCTCCCGCCCGCCCTCCCAGCCCAAATCCTCCTCAAAACAGCTTTACAAAAGACAGATTACACAGATCAGACAACATGGTTTGCTGCAAGCAACCTGCCTAACTCAATTTTGAAACCAAATATTCAAAACTGACTAGTAGGTGGGATGCTTTGAATGGCACGTCATGATTTTGCCAAGTATGATGCGATCCTGGATTAACATCTATGTTGATCCTGGAACATCATTTTTGTTCGAAAATGTAATCCATACCTATTTCCTAACCCTAAACCCAACCATAACTATGAAATATTTCCAGTCAGATGGGAATAATAGTTGGATCACAATCATGTAGAAGTGCATAAACCTAACCATAAGCCTAAACTTAACATAAACTGTAATTCTGATTGGCTGACCGGAATGTTGTTCCAGGATCAACATAGATACTTGGGGAAGTCAGGTTAGCAGCTTTCAGTGACAAGTAGTGGTGTAACGGATCACATTTATGCACTTATCACAGTTATGATCTCACGGTTCGGATTACATTATGGTTCTTTAGTAACAGGATCTGACCATTTTTCAGATTAGCCAAAAAGGGGAGGAGACAAATGTAATTTGCTTTGCATTTATTACAAAAGCAGAACTGCAAGAAACTTTTGGTTTTAACAAATAAAACTTAGAATCTGTAATTTTATTTCAAATAAAATGAAGAAATAATCAGCTGAATAAAAATGAATTGTAAAATATTCAGTACTGTAAAAAATATACTGTTATTACTATTGTATCTGATAATGCTAAATGTATGAATCTAACATTATAATTTGTACAATCCATATTTATTTTAAGTCTCCTTTTCTATAAATGATTCAGTTATACACTCATAAAACTTCATGTTTCATTGCTAGATGGATCATTTTTGACTAATTATTCAGTGGCATATTTTCAATGGCTGGTTGTTGCCACCTATTGGTTAAATAATTATAATAATTGCTGCTACTACTTTCATTTCTGAGCGTCAAGATGAATACATATGAAGGCGATTTTAAGCTTTACCAAAAACATCAGTGGTTATATCTAAACTATAAACTTTATCCCTGTACATCTGTGTTGTTTGACTGTTTGTAACTTCATAACTAACTCAAAAGACTAAAGACTAAATCTCTTTCTTTACTTTTGCGTTTTTCAAGCTCAGATTTGAATGCAGCGATTTAAAGGATTAATAAACATATGCAAATCACCATCATTTATGATTTATGTTGCGTGGGTGTTGAGATCCCAATATTTTACTGATAAATTGTGCAGCTTACACTGAATGTACTAATGCAGTCTAAACAAGTAGTGACAGAAAACACAAAAAAAACCACCACATCCTGAAAAACCTACTACAACTTCTTCCGTCATCATTATATTTTACACAGAAAAACCTAAATGCTCTCATACATGTGACTTGAATGACGTGAGAGGGCATCTCTCTGCGATCGTTACAAATTTAGGATTAATCTACAAGTAAAAAAAAAGTATTATTCCGCAGGTCACATGTGGTCTGAACCACGGGTTGTGATCCATACGAATCACAGATCAACCGTGATTCGTATAAAAACACTGTATAAAAGCCTGGGGGGGAAAACTGTCAGTACTTTTTCTGTTATTTTACTAACTTAATTCTCTCTCTGCTGCCAGGATTCTGACCAAAACCAGAATACAAACCTAACAGATCCCTCAGATCATTAGGATCAAGTAAATTAGAAATTCCAAAAGTTCAGTGAAGGCAGGGTGAATTACGCCCCCCAGTCAAGGCAGCGTTAATTCAGTTATTACGCCCCCCGCTGCTGGAATCAGCCTCCAGAAATGATCAGATGTGCTCTAACATTAGGCACATTCAAATCAAGACTTAAAGCACTGTTTATCTGTATCTGTTTAGCTTTACTGAATGAGCACTGTGTTACATCCGACAGATCACACTATTATGTCTTTCTTTTCTTTTTCATTTCCTTAAAAACTTTTTTTGTTTGTTTTAACACATTTTAATCTCTTTTTATATGTTTTATTCTTTGTCTTTATTTTTTTTATACTTGTCTCTTTTATTCCGGTTTATGTAAAGCACTTTGATTTACCATTGTGCATGAAATGTGCTATATATATACACTTTATTTGCCTTGCCTTGCCTCTACATATTATTTCTTATGCAATATATTATTTCAAACTATTAAAGTGTCATTAAACGTCACTTTGGTAAACTGGAGTGCTGAATTTAATGTAAATAAACAGAAAAGTCAGTGAATAACTAAATACGTATATTTGAGCAATATGGATTTGTTTTTACAGTGTAGCGAAGCATGTGTGTTTATGTAAATTCTTGATGAATCACCCTAGTTAGAAGTAATTTATTTGACAACTCTTCCTATCTCAGTTTATGCCAGTTTGCCCCTTCAACGTCTGTCTGTCGTGTTCAGATGAGTTTCTTCAATGATCTTTCTCCACAGCTTACAGTCTCATCATTGCCCTGTTTTTCATAATATGGAGGATTTCTGTCAGCCTGGAGATTGAGCTTGAGTGAGGGAGCGTGTGCCATGTTGTTGTGTATTCATTTGCGCCCACTCTCTCCTGTCAGACAACACCAGCTAATGCCAAGCACATAGTGAGTTTCTGACATTTGTCTTGCAGCACAAGTTTGGCAGGTAACTTGTTGCATTATTCATGTCTCCATGCACTCGTTCCATCAACGTTAGGGGCACAGGCTGCCTGTTCAGCATAATTTCATGAGTTTCTAAATGTTTTGATATTAGTCATCTTTGTAGTGAAAGGCTCAGTACTCAATTCATGCACTGGGAAAACTCATCTGTCCTTCTATTTCAGAGAAAAACAGTCCATAGGGGACAAAAACATCTTCCAGGCATACAACCATGTTTCAATAATGGCAATTACACATGGTTTCTGCGGCAGTCAAAAAACCAAATCATCCTGACAACTGAACACACTGATGATTCATATTATATTTAGAGCAATTACACAAACAGTCCTCTAGATCAACATACTGTATTTTGCTAATTAATGTGAGACACAGCAGGCAAAAACACTGCTTTTTCAGACACCTGTCAATCTTGAGTTTTTGTGCTGCTGCCAAAAAGGCCATCTTCTAAACCTTTTTTTCAGTGCAATGTAAAGAAAACTACAAAAATCTAAAAATACAGTATATTACTTTTGTCACACTTAATTAATTTGTGTCAGTATATATTTATATTACATATTACATGTTACCTTACATATACATTTAATGGCCCCTTTATTAGGTACACCTTACTAGTACCGGGTTGGACCCCCTTTTTGCCTTCAAAACTGTCTTAATCCTTTGTGGCATAGATTTAACAAGGTACTGGAAAATTCCTCAGAGATTTTGGTCCATATTGACATGATAGCATCACGCAGTTGCTGCAGATTTTTTGGCTGCACATCCATGATGCGAATCTCCAGTTACACCACATGCCAAAGGTGCTCTAATGGATTGAGACTGGTGACTGTGGAGGTCATTTGAGTACAGTGAACTCATTGTCATGTTCAAGAAACCAATCTGAGATGATTTGCACTTTATGACATGGTGCTGTATCCTGCTGGAAGTAGCCATCAGAAGATGGGTACACTGTGGTCAAAAATGGATGGACATGGTCAGCAACAATACTCAGGTAGGCTGTGGCGTTGACATGATGCTCAATGCCCAAAGTGTGCCAAGAAAATTTCCCCATACTATTACACCACCATCACTAACCTGAACCATTTATACAAGGCAGGATGGATCCATGCTTTCATGTTGTTGATGCCAAATTCTGACCCTACCATCCGAATGTTGCAGCAGAAATTGAGACTCATCAGACCAGGCAACGTTTTTCCAATCTTCTATTGTCCAATTTTGGTAAACCTGTGCAAATTGCAGCCTTAGTTTCCTGTTCTTAGCTGACAGGAGTGGCACCTGGTGTGGTCTTCTGCTGCTGTAGCCCATCCGCATCAAGGTTTTCGACGTGTTGTGCATTCAGAGATGCTCTTCTGCATACCTCAGTTGTAATGAGTGGTTATTTGAGTTACTGTTGTCTCTCTATCAGCTCGAACTAGTCTGGCCATTCTCCTCTGACCTCTGGCATGAACAAGGCATTTGCACCAGCAGAACTGCCCCTCACTGGATATTTTCTTCTTTTCTGACCATTTTCTGTAAACCCTAGAGATGGTTGTGCATAAAAAAAATCCCAGAAGATCAGCAGTTTCTGAAATACTCACCAACAACCATGCCATGTTCAAAGTCACTTAAATCACCTTTCTTCCACATTCTAATGCTCAGTTTGAACTGCAGCAGATCGTCTTGACTATGTCTACAGGCCTAAATGCATTGAGTTGCTGTGATGTGATTGGCTGATAAGAGGTTTACGTTAACAAACAGCTGGACAGGTGTACCTAATAAAGTGGCCAGTGAGTGTACATGTTACATATTAAAGTCTGTTTTCTGTAAATTAGTTTTTTTCTCCTAGCCATTAATCTCAACTTCAGCAATACTTACACCAAACTTTTTTCTCTGAATCTTTTTTTCTAAAAGTTTTAACAGAGGTATTTGTTTGTAAACTGTTTGTCTGATTATGCAACCTTTTATTCTCTATAAAAATAAGATTGCTTTTCTTTCAGGCTGTTTGAAAATATGATTGTTCCAAATTATGGAGTGATAAAAAGCAGTTCCCAAAATTACCTCTGTAAAAATAAATAGCTGAAATATACATAAAAATCAAGAATTTTGAACCCAGCTTCATCCGATGTTCAGATTTTTGTAATAGAAATGTATGCAAATCAGCACATTACTTCATTAAATAATGCTTAATATGCATATATAAGCATACCATTTTAGATAGTGTGTGATACAAAAAGTTTGTAATTCTTAATATATCTAGTTAACTGCCCTGGGAAATATGGCAATAACTATTAGTTAACATTTTAACCCACTTCACCTGCACTGTCTTGTCTAAAGGATGATTTCTCACTTATGAAAGCACAGAGTATCATCTATCTCTTGTGGAAGCTGAATAAAATGATTGGGACTGGTGTACATTTGCACAACCCACATACTGCCTTGTCTGCATCACCATAGTAACCAAGACAGAGTGCCGACATTTCGTCTGATACCGGCAGGCGGAGGGTCAGGACTGTGAGGGGGTGAGGGGGGCAAAGAGCGACCTGAGCGCAGCCAGTAAACAAACATCTCCAAGCCATCCACCCTGTAATCACGCCACTTAGCGTGTGGAGCTGCGCATCATCTAAACTAGCAAGTGTGTAGCCGAGGTTATGGAAACAGCCTGAGATATTTGTCACAGCTGTAACTTAACTCATTTTCTGACAGCACGCCATATGGAGCGAGGGTGTGAGACTGGCACACAGTGGAGGTACTGGCTGCTTGTATAGAGAAATCTGTCAAATACTATGATGTGCTCTTGGGAGCGACAGTTTTTTCAGGGTTCAATTGGAAGAATGTGTCTTAAAGGGGTCATGAACTGACTTTGGGTTTTGAACAATTCTTTGGCTGCATTTACACTGCAGATCTTGAGGGTCAAATCTGATTTTGTGACGATATGTGATTTTTTTGATGACCCGCGTCATCTTTTCATCTTTTAAAAGTGACTCGTTTTGTTTGCAATAATTTTATATTAGTTTATATTGTTTATGTGGCGGATGTTGTGCTAGCGCTCTCTCATTAACATATAATGTAATGTAATGTGTATTTTTATAGTGCATTTATTGTGTATGGCCATACACCCAAAGCGCTTCACAATCATGAGTGGCAATAAGTGAATGCTACACACTGGTGGATTTGTAATGAGACCCCCCTCATTACAAATCCACCAGTGTGTAGCATTCACTTAGATGATGCGACGGCAGCCACAGGACAATGGCGCCAGTGTGCTCACTACACACCAGCTATAGGTGGAGTGGAGACAGTGATAGAGCCAATTCAGTGGATGGGGATGATTGGGAGTGCACACGCGTCAAGCAACTGAAGCAGAGCTTGAAGGTAAACAAACAGTGGTTTATCATAAGCCTTTTATTTTCATTAACACCTTGGATGTGAATGCGTCTGATTGTTCTGATTGGCTGGAGTAGACGTCTCATGTCAGAGCGTTCTAATTGTGAATGCGCTCTTTCCAGCAATGTTCCTTCTGAGTTCACACAGAGCAGCATTCCGGCAAATTACCAGTAATGTTACAACTTCTGCCAAACATTGCCGGTATTTTCAAAAAAGTGTGTTCACACATGATTCCTTTGGATCTGTCTGTATGTGTAAAAGGGGCAACTTTTTTGAGCAAATTGTCTTCAACATAACTAGTTTTCAGACTAACAGGAAAGTTTTAAGCTCTAAAACTGACAGGGTGTTTTATAGTACAAGCATCTTATACATTATGCCATGTCTAAAGATCAACAAAGTTTTGATTTCTTGGTTCATGACCCCTTTAAAGGTTACCAGAGCATTTGATCATGGGTCACATGAAGGTCTGTTTATTCAGAGGGTCTGATATCATGATTTGGCAAGAGATGAGGGTAAGTAATGACTAGAGCTCAGATTTTGGTCTTGGATCAGCTTGGTGTGACCTTCTCCTCTCAATTTAATGAGTGTAATTCCCATTAACAAACATGTACATAGGACATTACGGTTACTTACTGATGTATATAGGTAGCCCTCGCTGTTCATGGCCAGATAGAGTTTGGTCTGAACTCCCTGGATGGCCACCACTCGCAAGCCCACTGGTATGAGGTTGAACATGGCTGTGTAGGAGACAAAAAAAGTCAGTTATATTTCCAAGCATTTATTCTGTGTAGAGCATATCATGTGCTTATATTTCATACTGTGTTAAGAATGGTCTAAGTGACTTTAAATGTGGTGGTGGTGTAAAACAGTACAACTTTTTATGTGCAACCATCTCTAGGATTTCCAGAATGGAAAAATCCAGAGAGTGGCAGTTTTGTGGGTGAATGTCTTCTTGATGTCAAAGATTGAAGGTGAATGGTTCGCTTTGTTTAAGCTGATGGAAAGGTAACATTAACTGAGGTCTGCAGAGGAGCATCTCTAAATACACAATATGTCCAACACTGAAGCAGATTAACTTCAGCTCATGTCAGCTAAAAACAGCAAACTGAGGCTACAGTTCACACGGGCTCACCAAAAATGAATAATCAAAGATAAAAAAGGTTGCCTGATCTAAAAGGTGCAGATTTCTGCAGCAACACTGGGATAGTAGGGTCAAAATTTGGTTTAATCAATGTGAAACCATGGTCCCATTCAAACTTGCATCAATGGTTCAGACTCCTGATGGTGTAATAGTTTGGGGAGATTTTCTTGGGTCTCACCAATTAAGGATTGTTTAAATGCCATAGCTTTCTTGAATATTGTTGCCAATGCGGTTGAATTTATAATTACAGTTTATCATGGCAAGTTCACTTCAAAGTCACCAAATCTCAATCCAGTCGAGCACCAGTAGAGACATACTCTGTAGGAATGTTTCCACCACATTGTTAAATAAAGAATTAACCCATCTGTGCTAATGGAGATGTTTTCATCCACTCTGGGGTGATTCTGAGTCTTAATTTGGCCACAGGTTTCTCTTTGTTTCAGAAAATGAAATGGTTTTTGGTGAAAAATTTTATTTTGACACATATTTTGGGAAAAAATTTTGGAAATGTAAAAAAATTCAATAATACACTGGGCAAATTGACCACCCTTTCATTATGTTCATGTCTGTTTTTGCCCCATTGACTTCCATTATAATAACATTTGTTTAATTGCAAAGCCAGACATCATAGGATCATGCATTCTTGATTGTTGATGGTTTTCCCTGTTGGGAAGAGGTAGGATTTAAAATTTGTACTGTTGATCATCAGTTGAAGAGCAAAAAGGCTTAGTTTTCTGCCTTCTATATTGAGTATAGACTGTGTGTGAGAAACATACATAAGCGCACTTATCTTGATATGTCTGAGAACATCAAATCAAAGCAGCTTAGCTCTCAGAACACGGTAAACACAGTAAGTGTATTTATGCAAACACTCTTTAGGTTGCTGCTTTACTCCATAGAACTCCATATAAATGGCAGAATCTTTTTTGCACAGGCCTATTTAAGGGGTTAGCGCTGGCAACTGAAGATTTAACTATAAAAAAAATGACACATTTACCTCTTCGCAACAATGAAAACCACCAACAATCAAGATGAAGCATGATTTTATGCTGTCATAGCTTTGAAATCAAAACATTTTATTATAATGGAAGTTATTGGGGCAATAACAGCCACCAACACAACAAAAGGGTAGTCAATTTGAACAGAACACAAGGGCTAAGGCAGCTGTGAAAAGAACAGGTACTAGTCACACAAAAAATGCAAGCAGCGTGAACCTGAAAATGCAGATGCGCATGTTTACATTTTTCATTATCATCATATCAGCTGCACTGACATTCTGTCAACTCACGCACTGTATGCTTCATCAACACAGAGTCTCAGCAGAATCTGGAAAGACCAGTAAAACTGCACAGCTATTAATTTGGCACAACACCATATGTTTTTGTTACTTTAACTTAACAAAATAATTTAGGAATATTTAAACGTTTATCAATGTTTCAGCGTGACAGTGTCTGTCTAACTATGGGGCTAAACAAAGTTTGGCTGTTTAATTGATTATTATATTGAACTACTTGTAGTTTTCCCCTTGCAACCCTGGTATCTAAACTGAAATTAAATCAATTTATGATGAACTATAATTAGTAAAACTAAAACATCTGAAATTAAAAAATAAATCTAATTTAATTAAAATGAACATGAATAAATACTATAATACTGTAGTTGTAACAAATATCAGACAATCAGACAAATAATTATTTAGCTTTTATTCAACAGATAATACACCGTCAACTTCTCCTTCACAGAAAAATACTAGATGGTCAGTTGTAATCAGATTCCAAGGTATTTACAACATGAAGGAATGCTCAGAAACGGACACACAGAGAACTTCTATAAGCTCCTTGCTTTTAATGTAAACTTTTATTCTCTTTATGTGTAATCAGGTGTTTTGCCGCAAGTCTTTGCTCATGTATTAATATTATGGTTTTAATACTTCTGCAATCAATATCTAACTCTACTACAGCTAAACAAGATCATAGATGGTTCATGTTTGATGTCCCTGCAAAGCTCATTTTGTGTGCTGAACGATTGTTAATTTTATGTTAATACGTGTACAACATATTAACATTTTAAGAAGCTTTGAACATTTCTGCATCAGTTTACACCCAGAATGCCTATGCAAATCACTACACTTAGAATAAAGACTATAAAACGTGCCTCGGGGGAGTTAACTTCTCATTGGTCAACTCGGCTCCGCAGGGTAGGTACAAAACCATCCTTATAAAATTGGTAGCCTAAAGCCGCACCCTAGAAGACTAGAACCCTAACCAGAACCCAGAAGAGAACTGACACAGACCCCGGGAGAGAGAGCTGTTCCGTTCCAGTTTGGAAAAGCTTCTCTTCGGGTCCAGTGAAGAGACTTGAACCCTGGCAGGAATGGGTTAAACCCACAGCCCAGATATTCTCATCTCCGATACCTTTCTTTCATTTTTTTTCCGTCGAGAGTCTGCTTAAGTTTAGTACGCTGTTAAACCACAAGTTAACATGAACAGTCCTTTTTGCCACCTCAAAAACTTGAAACGACACTCCAAGCCTCGCGAGGTCAAATAGCTGAAGTCAACTGTCCATTCGAACGATTGCTGAACGATTCGTTTGTTCGAACTTAAAGAGTTGATTCTTTTGAAGCCCTGTTCAAATGAATCTTCAATTCACTTTAAGCTAATTTGCAACAGTAGTACATAACACAAAAGCTATCCCTGGAGCAGCCCCTTTTCAAAAGGTACTAATATGGACCCTATACTGTATGTACTGTATAAACATGATTAGAAAAGAGACAGCCAGATAGACACAGACACATTTTAGGATTATTTTTTTTATCAAAGTATAGTTTTAACACAGCATTTTACTGTATTTTTAACTATGTCATTTAACTCTGTCTAAGTATCCCAGTCAAATCCCGGTCACTTTAACCTGACTCATTCTTATCTACATGTGGCAGCATTTTACCTCCCTGCCTGGCAATTGTGTTACATTCTCTCTGAACTGCCGCCTCTTTAACATAGTTCCTCTTTTTCCCTTTCACACAGGTTTTCTCTCGCTCTCTCTGTCTGTTTCACACTCGTCCCTCTGTCTCTTTCACACATTGGTTCTCTGTTGAGCAGAGTTAGTGAGCTGTGCGGGGCTCTGTCATCCTGGCACCACTGGCTGTGCCAACTCTCCTCACACCTTTGTCCCCCCTGTCACCACGTAAGCCATAAAGCTGACAATCTTTCCCATCCACACAGCCTGTTTCTGCCAGTGGGCAGAGTGAAGCAGCCAGCCAGCCACCCCTGACACTGAGAGTATCTGAGGAACATAAGCTCAAGGAGGAATAAAAGCACAAGCTTTCTGAAAGGAGAAAAAAGTGAGCCACTTCAATGGTTATGTAACTCAGCTTGATTAAAAAAACAAGAGGGAAACAAACTTACAAAGTGAAAGGCTGCTTTCTTTTATGGCGGTATGTGTACTTACAGAGAACAATGTACTCTGATCCCGATTAGCACACTTACAGTATACTGCAAGCATTCAAGATCATGTTGCTTTTACTGTACACATTACACAAGTACAACATACATTTTTGGATAATATATAATCATATCATATACAGCAGGGCTATTCAATTAGTTTGTCATGGGGGCCAGTTCATGAAAAGCAGGGCTGGAGATATATGACTTGCAATATAAGTGATGACACAACAGCATATAAGTATGTATTGTATTTTTCTTCTTAAGACACCCACGTTGTATTTTTCTACATTAAAATGTTAATATGTTGTATTTGAAACTACATAATATCAGTGCAGTGTACAATAGCCTTTTTTTATTTACAAACATTCAAAAGCACAAGAAAAGCAGTGCATTGCTTAAGTAAGCTTCTTCTACATTCACACACATTCATATGTTATGTTTTGAACTGCATAACAATTAGGGATGCAAAGATTATAGAATTTGGTTGTACAATTTTAGTCTAAAGAATAATCATGGTTTTTACGGTTATCACGTCTAATGTAAATTTAAGCTTTATATTACTTAAATATTTAAACTGTTGTTATCATCTGCATTCATACATACCTAATCATTTTACTAATAATTCGTCTAACATATCTTTTGCGTTCAACTGCAGCTTGTGCTGTATTGAACAGATGCAAGTCACTTCATAACTATAGCGGCCATTTTCAACTGAACTAAATTTATTTTTGAGGCCTTGGTCACACTATTTGAAGGATATTTCTATTTAATTATGAGGTTTAAACACTTTTAAAGCACTAGCTTTTGTTGGACTAGCTTGTCAGATGGTCATCAACAACATTTTGTGATGTACCAAAAACATTTCCTAAAGATTTAGAAGAAAAAAAATATTCGAATAATACTATTTTTTAAATACAAATTTATTACATTATATATCATGAGAAAAAGGATGCTGTTCAAGTTTTAAATTAAAAACTAGCCTATTGTCATTTAGTAGGCAAACACAAACTGGCCAGAACATTCAACTTTCCTAACTTTTAACACTGAAGCAATAGCCAAAAGAGGATTTCCGCTTGGTCTTAAAGCCTTCTTCAATGGTTATTTTCACAGTTTATTATGGCATAGCAGTCAAAATAGGATAAATGAGCTTGTGTATGGGACAAATTCTGGACCTTTGTCAGTGAGGGGTGGGTCTTTCGAACCACTTGAACCCACCCCTGGCTATGGGCCTGTATAATATAATATTCCTAAATCCTTTAAGAGGTAGTTCACTCAAAAATAATTTATAAAATTGTCTTCATTTACTCGCATAAATATACCTTTTTTCTAAAGTTATATAATAGCTTGTGAAAATCCAAATATAAATGGATTTTCAATATAATATAAAGACCATCTTGGACCTATCTTAAGACTCTTGGAAATTTTGCATTTTAGGTTTGTAAGTCTTCATCTTTATTTCTAATCTACTGTATATTTTCATGATGCTGGCTATGTAAAAATGTGAGTGTTGACTTCTCTTGTTTATATGTTTATGCTACATATGTTGTGTGTGTGTGTGTGTGTTGTCAATTATTTTGTACTATTTTGGGGTTGGGGGAGATTATTGTCAATTATTCTGTATTATTTTTTTGTTTAAAGTTCACATAAAAAAACTCTCATACCTTTTTCTAAACCCATCTGAATTTTGCTCATGAAGATATTTTGAACAGAGGAAATAGAATAAATCCATATGAATAGAGCAGTTCAGTTTTCTAAATAGATTTGATCGTAGTATGTACTGAAAGAATTTAATTTAGGCTTTTATTCACATAAAACATTTATAATGCACAAAAAGGCATATAGAAGCAATAAATATAGTGTAGTAATTACAGCTGAACTTGCATGTCTGAAGATAGACAAAAGTTTTATAGTTCTGGAATGAAATGAATACATTAAACAGAAGACAGAATTTTGGGTAATCAGTTCCCCCAAAACACAATATTTAGATTTCATTCCAAATCTAGCATAATTTGGGTGTACTATCCTTTAACTCAATCCACATTCCTGCTCCATCACCCTTTATAGAGAACATAAAAACAGCCTCTTTTATCATAAAGAGCTCTTGCTTGATATTTTTTTATTTCCTGCAGAGCTCAATCGATATCCATGATGCTATTTTACACAACAGTCCGGACTGTCTTCATCCTCTCTAATCCCACATCAAGGTCCTTCCTCTGGCCTCTGAAGCCCTCTGAATCCAGCCAGGTCCACCTGTGGAGATCAACCCTCTCTGATTCACATCCAGAGTTTTCCATGGCAAATGCAGATGTTTAATGAAGTTTTTGGGATCTTAATTTTTTTGTGTGACATTCAGACATAGCCAGCACTATGGAGTTAATCTATGGCCATATATACTTGCAAAATAAAAGAAAGTTTTGAATAAAAATGTACTGAGCAAAAAATAAATAAAAGCGAAAATGTATTTTTGAGAAATAAAAATTAATTTTGCTAACAAAAATAAAGAACTGCAAAGGGAAAATTAAGTTTTAAAAAATAAAAATTTTATTTGCAAACAAAAAAAGAACTGCAAATAAAAACCAAGCAGCGCATTTCTTTTCTTATTAATATTTTTTTATTGCAAATATTTTAGTTTTTTTGCACTGCTTGGTTTTTATTTGCATATCTTTTTTGAAAAAAAAATTCTCAATAATGAATTTTCGCTTTGAGATTTTTGGAGATTTGCATTTATTTATTTGTTTATTTATTTTTTGCTCAATACTTGTACTTTGTTTGCAAAACTTTCTTTAATTTTGCAAGTATATATGGCCCTATATTGACTCCATACAGTACACAAAAACACTTGCCATTACGGTAGAGCTCATTTCCGAGGGATTACTAGAGTTTGGCCACTGGGGGAGTGGAGACTCAATTACTCACAGCTAATAGAGCACCTGAGCTCAAAGATCTAAGAAGATCAAGAGGCTATGGCAATCATCTCGGCAAAAAAGCCCAGTATAAGCACCATTCACTTAATGCTTACTTACTATGTAATATAATAGACTAATTTATGCAAAAATAAAAATGATGTAATTTACTTGATTCCGAGTAATACAGCTACCTCTCTTCGTGGACATGTTTTTTGCTATTACAATGTGATTTCAAATAATAGAGACTGGAGTTTACATGCTTGACACAATACACCATAAAAGTGTCAAAAAACATTATGTAGTTATGTAAAATATAAAAATACTTTGGATTTACTTATTTTTACAAAAAGAAAATAAAAACTATTTGTCCAGTGGTTCCACATGATTGAATTAACTTGTGGTGTAACACCAGTTGAATTTATGTCACAAGCGATCTAATGATGAGATTGTAGGATTTCATAAGAATTAGCCAGTAAAAAATTTTAGAATTGCATTGAGATTGCGTTGTAATAACATACTAACTATATGTTAAATAAGACTTTGCATTCTTAAAAATATCAAAGTAACTTCAATTTTCTATTCATCTATCTATCTATCTATCTATCTATCTATCTATCTATCTATCTATC
>CAIGQZ010000690.1:1113774-1125199 GCA_903798205.1 Danio tinwini | reverse complement strand
CTATCTATCTATCTATCTATCTATCTATCTATCTATCTATCTATCTACCTCAACAATCGATGTCCACCTTGATTAGGGCCAATGCCACCCGGAAAGGCATTGTAACCCCTGCTCTTTTATTTATTCACTTATTTATTATAATTACTTTACATTACTGCCTGTACAATACACATTATGTATTTAATAATAAATATACAATCCAGTAGGGGTAAAATCTTTCCCTGGCAGTGCAAGCTGTCACTCATAATTATATTAAGTATAAATATATTAATATATTCAAAATATATTTTGGGGATTTTAATGGTAATCCTTTTTACACTGAGAGGGCACAGGGCTATGCATTGGGGGCTGAGACTATCACAGAGCATAAACCTTGATACTTAAGTACTATGGCAACATAGAACATTTTGCTAATTTGAAATTTGTTTAAATTTTGTTTAAATTCAAAATAATAAAAATTACTTTAAATGTAAAAACATTTAAATAATAATAATAAAATTATCAACATAAATAAATAAATGTATTACTGTTAATAAAACATTATCACACAAAACACAGACCTCTTTAAAATTGGTAAACAAAAGCTCAAATTAAAGTTGGGTCGATAGACAATGCCATCGTCCATTGCCGATGGCCGATAGACATTATGATGCTGAGCTGTCATCGTGATTCTCCGCCCCGCCCCCGTCACAGCAGGAACCCGCTCATGAAAAATGCACACGACCCTGTTTACACTACTATGTCTTAGTTTTAAAATGCCATTTTATAAAGAAAACAATCCACGTCCACGCTGGCATTTTATCTAGCATTTCTAAAATCCCATGACCACACACATACACAAACACACACACAGTCACTGCAGCGTATCCACACATCTAAACTCCAGCAGTCAGTGGGTGCTTTGAGCACAAAACCCCAGAGAGCAGAGCACGTTGGACAGTTTATCAAGGATGTACTGCTGGATCGCGTCTCACTATAGTTGTTAAACATGATATTTAATTTAACGACTCTTCAGTCTTTTGAATCTATCAGTTAACGTGTCACAGCATCAGTACACAATTTTTCGATTTCACGCTTGTATTTAGTAATTTTTGTAAAAACCTCAGATACTGTTGGTTGGTTGCTATTGGTTGTGCACCTTTATTACCCACAAAGTTCGTCGACACCATTTTAACAACACAGATCATTCTGCCTCAGAGTCCCATGGAAATAGTCATTGACAGGTGGTAATTTGTCTGTAACTTATCTTTATTTATTTATGATTTGGTTATGGGTAAAACAAAGACCATGCGGGTCAGGTAGTTGAAACGGTAGGCTACAAATAATTTATTTTTTATAAATTAATTAATTATTCATAAGTAATGAATTCACTGTCTTCTACGATGACGATGCCATCGTCTATCGTGATGTTTCACATTAGACATTTTACGATGTTTCGCCTAACCCTAGCTCAAATCAGTTTTAAGTATTAAGAAAGTGTTGTTAGGCGTTCAGATTTTATTTAAAACAAGAGGTAAGTAAAAAATGCAACAAAAAGGCAAGTAAAATGATGGCAGAATTACATTTTGGGGGTGAACAATTGCTTTAAATCTTCAAGTATTTAATTCTGATAAAGAATTACAGAGATTAAATGTATTGCTTGTAGGGAAAACAATTTGGCATAATATTCAGACATCAGCATTTCAGTTTATTATATTTGCAGATAAATCAGACTGATTAGACTGACTGTGACTGACTGAAAACACATCAGTCCAGTCTATAGATGGAAGACAAGTTAGCGGAGATAAAACCTAATGTTGATGGAGAGAAAGGCCTACTGCCAAGACACATTGATTAGGAATTGAATTAAGCTTTGAAACTCTGCACAAAGAGACATAATCCAATAGAGCGGCAATACCTGACATTTACTGCCCAGAATGAGCTTTTGTCTTGTTCCTCCTGTCTGCGTCTCATCACAGTCAGACTTAAGAGATGGAAAGGTTGATTTTCAATAAAGTCTTTATCTTTAAATGTACGCCCCCTCTGATTTGCCTGATTTCACCTAATAAAATCTATTTGATTTCACCTTTATCAAACGGGAATGAGACCTTATTGTTCTGGTGATCATTCTCACACATACAAACACAACAGAACAATAAAACGTATACCCAAATGACCTCAATTCAGCTACAGTATGATCACAGTGAACATTTGCTGTAAATTATTATATATTATTATATTTTAACTGATAACATAGACAGTTTTTTTATTTTTTGAGTAATTATGAATTTTAATTCTGAGGAATTTAATAAAACTCCAAAAGGACTTAATAATCATATTTTAATATTCAATATTCATAGTAGAATATATTCTAATAAATGTCTAATCAATAATCAATAATCACTGAAAAATAAATGGCTATCATAAGATTTTAGAGTTGTTTATGTGTAATTCAAATTAATTTTAGTTAATAAAAATGGGGAATTTAATATGATAAGAAAAAAATATAGCAACAAGGGATGCTCTGATCGATTGGTCGAATATCGGTATCGGCTGATAATCACATTTAATGATTTGCAACTCGCCAATCTGGACGATGTCATGAACCAATCGCAGGGCTTTGTTTATAAGTTTACAAGCAGAGGAAGACGCGCATGCACTCCCGTACATTATGCATATCTACAGCAGCCACAACACGTAATGAGGTAAATGATGCGATGGGGGTTGAGCGATCAATGCACTCGCGTCACAACAGCTAAAATGTTTACAGATGCGGTGCGACCTGTTTATACAGTGATGTTTGCAGTGATGTTCTAAGCATTACATTTGTTAGGTTAAATGAATAGAGCAGTAAAGATATAGCTAGTGCAAATCCCTCCCTCTCTCTCATTGAGAGATCTGCTGTCAATAGCAAGCAAAATATATGTAAAGCTGCTTCTGGCCATGACATGCCCACACTAAATGGTTAAAAGACATGTGTTTAAGGCATTATATACAGCATCCCTAATTTATGCTCTTAGGTAAGGAGAGATCTCCACTTAGAGGGAAAATGTGCTTAATGTAATATAAAGCTTGAAGCATTAGAATCAGTACTCAGTATCGGCGGATCCCTATGACAAATAATCAGTACTCTGTATCGGCTGCAAAAATCCTGATCGGAGCATCCCTAATAGCAACATGGATTTTTTATTCCAGATTCATATATTAAATATAGCTGCAAGCAGCAATTATTGGGGCCAAGCAGCCCAACGGTCACATCATAAACAAGCACAGCAACAAGCTATAGAACAACTGGAAAATTCTACAACTTTTTGGCAGGAAATTGGGCTTATATTAATGAGACACTTTATATTAGTTACAATGTTTTTAACTGAAACGAAATTTATGACACTGCAAAACAGTATATAGATTTTGAATGCATTATGAAGGTTAATTACAGTAGACTGCAGCAATAACCATTCTTTCAGAACATCTAGTAAACTACATTGTATTTATCACGTAATGATAAATAACAACATTAATATATTTTAAACTCTAAATATTGATTCTTAATTGATCAGATTTTTCTCTCAGTTCTCCAGCCTTTACTTTGAATGTAAGGGAATATTTATTTAAATACAATTCTTTATAGTACCATCGCATGCCTTCAGGGCAAAGAATTATTAGTATTTGGCAGAAATCTTCTTTAAATACTAAAAAACTGCCACTAATATCACATTTAATGCATTTAACAGAAAAAGTGACATCATATTTTAAACTTAAGTCTTAGAAGTGCACTAGAGCATCAGTCCTGGAGATGAGGAAGAAGTCACACATCCAAAGAGTAAAGCATTTGAGCAGACCCCCATCCCTATCAAACACACACACACACACACGTGCGCGCGCCAAGAGGACTGCACTGCCGTCGCTATGGAGACAAGGGCACCAAGCTCCTAACAATTCTATTTTTGTAGTGTGAGAGATAGAAGCTCCCTGTTTTCCCACTTCTCCTCTCCAGCAACAGCTTCTCATTCTCTCCACAAAATAAGGGAGTGCGGTGGGAAAAGCAGGTCAGCTATTATGTAATGTCACCCCTATAAAACTCATTTTACCTCTCAGTTAATCGGAAAGCAGAGGAAAGAATACCAACAGAAAATAAATGAACACGCCATGGCAGAAGTAGTGGCGCACCAGTGGCGCAGATTCAACTCAGTGGTGAATAAAATATGCATACTTGACTCAGACAACCTCTATTAAAGGAGATATTTACTGTATACAGTTTCTACCAATCTCACATTAATCTTGAGCACACATAGAGTGGTAATCTAGTCTTTTTTAGTCTCAAGATTTATAAAAAATAATAGATTTTCCCAATTTTCCCATAAAACAAAGGGGTGGGGTTGGTTCCAAAAATAATAAATTCTGTGGTGTTGAGAATCGAGAGCCGCTTTCAAAGTTTCCAAATGTTTATATTTTATTATTTTTAATAGTTATAAAATAGGAAAGCAAGGTGGCTCTGCAGTTGGCACTGTAAGTACGGCAAAAGGTTGCTGGTTCTAGTCCAAATCCCTTTAAGGCAAGTTTATTGTACTGCCATTTATTTGGCAGCCATCTTTGAAACATTTTTAATGCTTGGGCATTCTGTTTAAATGGGCAAACATCAAATTCTACAAAATTGCTTGCCAAGCTTACAATTAAATTTTATATTAGGAAACAACAACAAAATTAAACAACAACTGTCTCTTTAGTTTCATTTCTAAATGTTTGGAATCACACAAAATCTGCAAAAATGTGTCTGCTTTGAGCCCCTCCTCCAAACATTCATCAGTCTACAGCGATCGTTGATTGGCTCCTGTACTAGAAGGCGGGGCTTCTCCCCGTGGGTTTCCTCCGGGTGCTCCAAATTCCCACACAGTTCAAAGACATGTACTATAAGTGAATTAGGTAAACACAATTGGTCATAGTGTGTAAATGCAAGAGTGTAAGGGTGTTTCCTAGCACTGGGTTGCAGCTGGAAGGGCATTCGCTGTGTAAAGCCTATGCTAGAATTGTTAGCGGTTGATTCCACTGTGGTGACCCTTGATAAATAAGGGACTAAGCCAAAGGAAAATGAATGAATGAATTTCTAAAACATTTGTCACTGAAATGCCAGGAACAAACAAATGCATTTGCACATCTTTATTGCTGCCTCAGAAAACAAACTAACTGCACCACAGATATTTTAATGCGGAGTTCTACCTTTAAGTCGTAAACAACAACATTTCTTTGGTAACATTGTTGATCATTGATGATCTTTCTAGAGCAAGTCCTGTGCATCACTGCAGACAACTAACCAATTCCAATTCTTCGTGAATGTGGAATTGATGGACTCATTTCCGATAATCAATTCCTCATTGTAGCTGTGGTTCTTTTTCAATTCTTTATTCTCTAACCTTTTTAGTAGTAAAAAAGCTATAAAAAGCTCAATCAAGCACATAATTTATTGCATGCATGGTGCAATGAAGAGTTAATAATCAGCAATATGAGTTCACACAGCCAGTGGCTTTATTTAGATGGTTCTGTTTCAAATTATGGAATGGTATTTGAACCTTTGCATTGAAGCAAATGGTGTGAAAGAAATGTATCTGATTTCTGATAATCATTTGCAAGCAAGGGTTGAATTTATTATTCTAATTAATTATTAGTTCTTTTAAAAATGAAAATCGGCTTTTAAAGCCTTTAAAGGGTGGTCCACAGTGTATTTTAAGGCTTGGTTGTGTTTGTAGGATGCAAAGCAATATGTGCTCATGCTTTATTTGTAGAAAGTCATGTAATTTCTTTTCACATATATAACTCTGATTATATACAGCTACTCAGCTAACATGAAAATGACTGTCATATTACCTAGTTTCTCCAAAAGGTCTGTCCTCAAGAGGCTCTGACTGGTCAGATAACATAATGTGCTGTGATTCGCGAATCAGCTCCACGTCACCAGAAAGCGTCATGCCTTTGCGCTGTGTACAGTCAGTCAAAGAAGTCAGAGAAGTCAGTCAGAGAAGCTGTTAGCCGCAGTAGTTTGTGCTTGAATCTGACAGAAAATGAAGAGGAAACAGCTGAACCTCATGCCTGCTCTCTGAAATAAAATCTGACAAGTTTCTTTCACATATATTCGGAATAAGCATGTGTAAGTAAAATGAAACATTCACATATCTTTGGCAAGTTCGTTATTTGTGATGTAGAACGCAGGGAAAGCGATTTTACCAAATAAAAATACTTACAGGTTGTGGCTCACAATCCACAGCTTTGCCAAAGATATGTGAATGTCCAGCTACTGCGCCTAGACTGCTGCTCTGCGCAAGACGTTTGGCCATAGAAGAAATGGTCGTGCCCAACTGAGCCTGGTTTCTCTCAAGGTTTTTTTAAATTCTTCACTTTCGCCAATTGGTGAAGTTTTTTCCTCGCCGCTGTCGCCACTGGCTTGCATGGTTCGGGATCTGTAGAGCTGCGCATCGATGTAATTGCTCCTCAGTGTTTGGACTCTCAGTAATGATTATTAAACCACACTGAACTGAGCTAAACTAAACTGAACTTAAACACTGAAAACTGAACTGACACTGTTTCAATTCACTATGAACTTCCATGTGAAGCTGCTTTGACACAATCTACATTGTATAAGCGCTATACAAATAAAGATGAATTGAATTGAATTGAATTTGTCGGTTGGAGAAGTTTTAGCCGAATCCAGCACTAAACTGGGAGAGATTCTGGAAGTTCTCCTTTGTCAAGTGCTTGCTATATATTTTTTTTAATTCTCTGGAACATAATTAAAATTAAACTGTAAGCACTTTGTGTCCTTTGGGAGAGTGTCCAATGACAGAAACAGAGGAAGCTCTGTGGAAATTGCAGCATTTGGACAGCATTTTAGCTTTCTCTGCTATAACATTACAGCGCCTGTAGCCTTGTGATCTCACTAGCCCGGATGTATTTTTTGTAGTCCCCAAACTTTGTTCGCTGTAGGCTTTGCTAAGTTAACTCTGTAAAAGCCAATGTCTCTCTTTGCATTGAACTTGAGCGTATTACATTGAAAGATGTTGTTTATATTCACACATCTACAATACACATCAACTAAAGTTTAAAATATGATATCTTGGTGGACCACCCCTTTAAAGCTTTTTTTGCCATAATAATACCATTATTAAGACTATCTTGTTTATTTTTAGATGTATACCAAGATAATCCGTTTGAGTCTTTAGCACTGTAAACAAAAAATATTTCAAAATGCAAAAAACTACATTAGACCTCGACTTTGAACTCAATTAGCGGGTGTTATTTCAATTAGCACGGCTCTTCATGTTAAACATTGTTTATGTGCACTAGATACAAATTTGTGTTAATCACACACGCTTGATGGATGAGAGGCTTTGGAAGCTCAAGTGATCACACTTCCAAATGACTCTGATCACCACAAAATCATTTGCTCGATATGAGCGTCATCTTCACCCGATGACTAATTTAATAGAGTCAAGCTAATTTACAGGCCGCAGAATGCCACAGACACTTAGCGCCAGTGAGATATAGCACATATTAAATTAGAGCCCTGCCAACCAGCCAGTCGGCTCTGTAGACGCAGTATAGCTCAAACACTGACTGGGTGACGCTGCACTTGCCTACGGCCTAAATAATTCACACTTGCAGGTGCTCGGCAAGATGACTTCAAATGACACGAAAGGAGAAGGGGGGAAAAAAGTTGTTTTTCAGGCACTATGAACATCTGCCTAAAGACATTTCTCTTGTATTTGAGCTTTCTGGCCTTACTGACTGTGCTCTCTGAAGAATTGTTCTCAAGATACAGTAGGTTTATGTCACTGCTCCAACTGCATTTCCAATTTCAGGATAATACAATACTGATCCTTTTGACTCTTTTGACCAGTGCAGGAACTATAAAGGTATTAAGCTAAAGCTGTCTATAAGTGTAGGTACAAGGCAGGAGATCTAGTCTTAAGGAGGAGTACAGATGCACTGGAAACAATAACAACACCAACTGTCAATGGAATAGGAGTAGACACAGAGTGGCCCCAAAAGGGATTTGGACACTTAAGTTGCACTTAAAAACATCTGGGTGGCATTGCATTAGATGCAACATACTAGGGTTGGGCGATGTCGACCAATTTGGCATTGTACAATGTCTAATGTAAAACATTGTGATGGACGATGGCATCGTCGCCATAGGCTGCGGTGAATTTACTATTTATGAATAATTAATTCATTCATAACTAATTAATTATTTGTAGCCTACTGTTTCAACTTCCTGACCCACGTAGTCTTTATTTTACCCATAACCAAATCATATATAAATAAGGATAAGTTACACACAAATTACCACCTGTCAATCACTTTTTTATCGGGACTCTGGCATGAATAGGCATAGTAATCTGTGACGTTATAATGGCGTCAACAAACTTGGTTGGTAAAAAAGGTGCACAACCAACAGGAACCAACCAATAATTTTGACAAAAATTACTAAGTACAAGCATGAAAGCGAAAGATTGAAGCAGTGTACACATTACCTGATAGATTCAAATAACTGATGAGTCGTTAGATAAAGACAAGAAACAAGAACTGTTTAATTTAGTTTTAACCTACTGATGAATTTTAAAGGAAGCACAAACGTCTGCTCACTGTCCAAGCAGAGGAAGTTTCAGTAATGCACTGTAAAAAATGCACAAATCAATTTGTGTTGGGGCAACATGTAAGTATTAAGTTCACTTATTAGTTTTGACAAATTTAAGTGGATTGAGCATAAAACAATTAAGTTGTCCTCAAAAAACTCTAGAATTGCGTTGTTTCAATTCATTTTACATAAATAATTTAAACAAGCAGCAGAATAATGTTTCAATGTGTTTGTCAACAACATATCGATAGCGGTTTCATTTGAAGCCAATGTTATAATTAAATACTCTGTGATGTGATTTTTTGCTGCATTATATAATGCAAAACATTCATGATTCAAAGATGAAAGTGGTATTAAAAATAAACCAATCAAAATAATACATTAAACAATAAGTGTAATTGCTTTAAGTTTGGCTTTTCCATAAATAAAAAAAACCTTTACGATGATTTACAACATACAGCCACTAAAATGTAATTTAGTGTAACAATCATTTGTATTCCAAAAAACAAACAAGGCACATTTAGACCAAAAAAATTCCTGACATATTAAAAAAGACTATTTAAGGGTCACAATGAAGCCCCCAAATCTTACTTGTCATTTTAAACCATTATACATTACCATACCCCTTCAAAACGCTGGGTTTGTCTCAATTTTATTAATTCATTTATTTTTCTTCGGCTTAGTCCCTTTATTCATCAAGGGTCGCCACAGTGTAATGAACCGCTAACTTATCCAGCATATGTTTTAAGCAGCGGATACTCTTCCAGCTGCAACCCAGAATTGGGAAACATCCATACACTCTCACATCCACTCTCATACCCTATATGGCCAACTTAAGTTCATCTAATTTAACTACAGTACTGTATAGCGCATGACTTTGAACTGTAGGGGAAACCGGAGCACCTGGAGCAAACCCACATGAACACAGGGAGAACATGCAAACTCCACACAGAAATGCCAGCTGGTCCAACCAGGACTTGAACCAGCGACCTTCTTGCTGTGAGGCAACAGTGCTATTGTTAGCTTTAAATAATATTTTTAAAAACAGGACATCATAGTGGCGCAGTGGTTAGCACAATCTCCCCACAGCAAGAAGGTCACTGGTTCAAGCCCAAGCTGTGTCAGTTGGCATTTCTGTATGGAATTGGCATGTTCCCCCCGTGTTCACGTTGGTTTCCTCTGGGTGCTT
This sequence comes from Danio tinwini, assembly GCA_903798205.1. Lineage (NCBI taxonomy): Eukaryota > Metazoa > Chordata > Actinopteri > Cypriniformes > Danionidae > Danio > Danio tinwini. Next base: position 1,115,402 of record CAIGQZ010000690.1, on the reverse strand, counting down.
CGGTTTTCCCCACAGTTCAAAGACATGCGCTATAGGTGAATTGAATAAGCTAAATTGGCTTTAGTCTATGTGTGTGAATGCAAGAGTGTATGGGTGTTTTTTTAGTGTTGGGTTGCTGCTGGAAGGGCATCCGCTGCACAAAACATATGCTGGATAAGTTGGCGGTTCATTCCGCTGTGGCACCCTCTGATTAATAAAGAGACTAAGCTGAAAAAAATTTTAATAAATGAATACATTTTTAAAAACAGTGCAATTTTAGTATGATCACTAATTCTTTATCAATCCTAATATGTAAAGGTAAGATGCAAGTTGTTTAAGTTTTACATAAATGTATCTGTTATGCTGAATGATGACTAAACATTCTTTTACCCATACATTGACATATTATTTCCATAACAATTATTTAAAATATTCAGTTATTTGTAACTCTTTACTTGCATTTAACATGATCTATCAATATAATATTTTATCTAACTTTTTAAAATCTATCTGAAAATTGATGCGAAGACCCAAATTGAATGTCATATATCTCCGGAAACAAACACTTTCACTTTAACAGTCTAATCAAGAATTGCCTTATTCCCAACTTTTATGTCAGGTGAAAATTTGAGAACAACTTCTTCCAAAACACCAGTAGACTTACTGAAACCACTGTCCTCCTCTTTAGTGCCGTCGATGGTTCCATCTGCTTGGAGCTGCAAATGAAAGCCCTGTCGACTGTACAGCTTCGTTACGATCCCCTTCAGCTGGGGCTCTGCAAGGAGACAGAAGGTAGAGAGAGAGAGAGAAATAGACAGGGTTAAATAGGCATTGCCACAGTGACAGTGTTAGGGGCTGTAAAGCTCCTGGCTTAGCAAGAGCTTTCCATGGTCTACAGATTTGAGCCTGCATTACAAATAATAGATCAGACCACACTGACAGAGGAAAAGGAAGAAGAAAAAACTACATGTTGGAAAAGCCAGCAGTGTTACCACACAGAAAATTAGTAAGAGCTATGATTTGCAGTATGTAGATGAACAGATCTGTATGACCCTTACACAGATCTGATTTGCTCTACTGGAAATAACCAAAACACTGTACAAAATACCAGATTGCATCAACATATCTGTGGTTAATAAGGCTTAGTGAGCTGGTGGATCACGCTGTTAACACTGATTAACTTTCATCTATCATAGGAGAATATAAATGTGTGGTTATTAGGTCACATTTTATAATAAAAAAACATAACATGCCCTTAATTTCAGTCCGAGTTTTAAGCTTATTAGATGCTAATTCAGAACAAACCAAAATGATCTGGTACAGTACAGATTTCATTCACTGTACAGAGGCTTCAATAAACATTTCAAACATGGATATTAAGTTTGCATAAAGAAGCACATTCATGAGTGCGAAGAAGGGCTGTTAAGAATGAGACTGGTTAATGAAGGCAGAACCACTGCTGTAAACAACTGTCACTCTACGCACAAACTTCCACACTTCTACTAAGGTGTCACATAAGGGTTATGTAAGACGCTGTCTGGGGAGGGAGGCAAAGTAATTGGAACTATGACAAGCTTGTAAACATTTGTGCTGCATGCGTATGATAGATAGATAGATAGATAGATAGATAGATAGATAGATAGATAGAT
>CAIGQZ010000690.1:1090507-1101494 GCA_903798205.1 Danio tinwini | reverse complement strand
CTGCTGAACGAATCACTGGCACTACCCTTCCCACACTTCAAGAACTGTACTCTTCCAGAGTGAGTAAAAGGGCTCGTAAAATCACTCTGGACGCCTCACACCCAGCACACTACCTGTTCGAACTGTTACCGTCTGGTCGGCGCTACAGAGCACCAAGCACAAAAACAGATAGACACAGGAAAAGTTTCTTTCCTCAGGCCATCTACCTCATGAACAGTTAAATATTCCCCTACTGTGCAATAAACGTGCAATACTTTCTCATACGCACTTGTACACAGCACCTTATAACCTGTATATTTACAACATATCTGTACATACATTCAACATCCAGATCTTTTTGACTGACTGCATCTCTGTTTAATGTTTATTGCCTTTTCTTTTCTTGTATTTAATTTTGTGTTGTCACTCGTCACTTTATGTACACTGAAAGCTTCTGTTGCCAAAACAAATTCCTTGTGTGTGTGAAGCACACTTGGCAATAAAACTGATTCTGATTCTGATTCTGATATATATATACAGCTGAGGGTAACACATTACATAAGTAATGAGTAAAGAATTGCTTTACTTAAAAAAATTAAGTAATAATATTTAAGTTACAAATTTTAAAAATGCAATGAGAGTTAATTTTTAATTAGCTTTTAAAAATTCAATTGCGGAATTAAAACTGAGGTTGTCACATTGAATCATGCACTCAATGAGAGAATTCAATTTCTCTAGCAATCAAGAAATCACTTAAATAGGACCTTCCTGACAAAATAAAGTAGACCAAAAAGATCCTCAAAATCTAGACATTTAAAGAAATTCCAAAACAAATGAGAAAGAACATTTTTGAGATCTACCAGTTTGGAAAATATTATAAAGCTATTTCTAAAGCTTTGGGACTGCAGCAAACCACAGTGAAAGCTATTATCCACAAATGGAAAAAAATATGGAAAAAAATATGGAACAGTGAAGAACCTTCCCAGGAGTGGCTGGCTGGCTGGCCAAAATTACCATGAGAGCACAGCACAAGTGTTCATGACTCCACCATAAAAAAGAGACGGAGTAATAATGGTTTAGATGGCCCAAGTTTAGAGTTCCAAGACAAAAAACACTGCTGAGCAAAAAACAAAAACAAAAAACCCATATAGGTATGCCTCAGCTTTACCAGAAAACATCTTGATTAAATTTGGCTGTGTATCAAAATATCCTGCAGGAGAATGTCCGACCATCTGTTAGTGACCTCAAGCTGGAGCAAACTTGGGTTCAGCAGCAGAACAATAAGTACAAAGCACACCAGCAAGCCCACTTACTAATGGCTGAAGAAAAACAAAATGAAGACTTTAGAGCGGCCTAGTCAAAGTCCTGACTTGAATCCAATTGAGATGCTGTGGCATGACCTGAAAAGGTGGTTCATGCTTAAAAACGCTTTAATGTGGTTGAATCACAACAATTCTGCAAAAAATGAGTGGGACAAAATTCCTCCACAGTGCTGTAACAAACTCTTCACACATTATTGAAATGCTTGATTGCAATTGTTGCCCTATTGTTTTTTAATTTTGTGGAACTTTTATTGTTTATATCAAGAATATATATCTTGTGAATGATTAAAAGTCAACACTGCTTGCCATAGTAAGAAAGACATTCTGTATATCTCTATTGTTAATTTCAGATATACGTTGGCTGCAAGAAATGCCAAATGCAAAACGTTAAGTATACATTATTAATATAAAAATTTTATTTCAACTAAGACTAAATTCTTGATATCAGGAATTCACATTTTTACTAGTAACAAATATTTATTTCTGATATCATGAATGTGATTTCTGCGAGTGAAAACATTATTATTGACATCAAAAATGAACTTCTTTCTACTGGAAATGTAATTGCTTGAATTAAACATTGCTTACAAGTAGAAATATGATTTTGAACAGCAAGAATTAACATTTCAATGAGTCAGAAGTTAATTGTTGATATTGAAAATTCATATCCATGATTTTATACAAAACAGCTTGCCACAAACAGAGATTCAAATGCCTTGGAGATGAGGAAATGACTACAATAGAGCACCTGTTTTATTGCATTTGATTTGCTACCACACACAGACACACACACACACACACACACACACACACACACACACACACACACACACTCAGAACAGCAGCCAAAGAGAATGACATCACCTTACAGAGGCTGTGAGCGCCCTCAGTGGACACTAGATGGAGCTGATGTCAATGGACTTTGAGATGCATGGACTGTTCTGGAGAGCCAAGAGACTTTTGACCTTTGTGAAGCCAGCTGAGGTTGAAGGTTTTAATATTTAAAATATATATGCTTTGGCAGTCAATGATAATGCAATCCTGCATGTTATAAATAAATAAAAACATAACATATTACACATTACATAATTTGATGGCACATAGTGCAAAACGATCAATAAACAAACAATAAACATTTGATAAGTGTTCTTTTATTTTATTTTATAAATATTTTTTACTACAATTAGTTTGAGTTATTTACTAACTATTTACTTAATATTTACTACTTTTTATATTTCCAGCTATTTTAAGTTGAATGCAAATTAGAAATATTGGTTAACCTTTATTTAACATATATGACACCCAATATTTTCCTGAAAACTGGGATAAATAAATGAATCACAGATGATTAATCGGACATTACTCAAATTTACCTTTCAACAACAAGTGAAACCTACAGGGATTGATCTGAAAAAGACAGAGCAGTGTGAGAATTGAAGATGAAGTAAGTGTTGTCCTGATGTAGCCCAGGAGCCCATGAGAGTCACAGCTGCTGAAAACAGGAGGGTCTCTGAGGCAGGAGCTGTATTGGAGACAGCATACAGTAGTAGTGGAATGGGGGAAGGGGATCATCATCCGCACCCCTCCACCATCTTTCATCATCACCCCATCCCCCCATCTGCTTTTCTCCTCATGCACTCAATAGCAAAACCTAATAGCGAAATGGGATTTTTAGATCATGTCCACAAGCAGGTGAACAGTCACATACAGTCTGCTCTGAGCCCCTGATGCAATGAGCGCTAGATGGTGAGATTTAAAAATAAAAAGTGTAATGGAAGAGATGAAAGGGAGAGATTGGGGGATTATGTAAATATAATAATAGCGTGTATGCAACAGAATGACGGGACATGTTTATCTTCATCAAAGGGTTAATGCAGAGACGATGAGAAAAAATGTAAGAAAAATAGCAAAATAAATATTCATTCATTCACTCATTCATTCATTCATACATTCATTCCCTTTAATAAACAGGGGTCACCAGAGCGGAATGAACCGCCAACTTCTCCAGCATATGTTTTATGCAGCGGATGCCCTTCCAGTAGCAACCCAACACCGAAAAACACCCATACACTCTTACATTCACACTTATATACTACGGACAATTTAGCTTATTCAATTCACCTATAGCGCAGGTCTTTGGACTGTGGGAGAAACCGGAGCACCTGGCAAAAACCCACACCAACACTGGGAGGACATACAAACTCCACACAGAAATGCCAACTGACCCAGCCGAGACTAGAACCAGCGACCTTCTTGCTGTGAGACGATCGTGCTACCCACTGCCCGCAAAAGAAATATATACATTGATATGTATATATATATATATATTTACTTAGTTAATTTAATTATAGTTTATTATGGTTAATGCATGATTAATATTAATATTAAACAAATAGTAATAAATTAAAAATATATTAAATCATGTATAAATTATATTATAGGGCCAGACGGGCTGGTCTGAGTATTTCAGAAACTGCTGATCTTTCATGCACAACCATTTCTAAGGTTTACAGAGAATGGTCAGAAAAAGAGAAAATATTCAGTGAGCGGCAGTTCTGTGCCTTGATGATGCCAGAGGTCAGAAGTGAATGGCCAAACTGGTTAGACCTGATAGAAAGGCAACAGTAAATCAAATAACCACTTGTCACAACCGAGGTATGCAGAAGAACATGTCTGAACACACAACATGTCCAACCTTGAGGCGGACGGGCTACAGCAGCAGAAGACAATATGGGGCTAAGAACAGGAAACTGAGGCTACATTTCGCACAGGCTCACCAAAATTGGACAATAGAAGATTGGAAAAACATTGCCTGGTCTAATGAGTCTCAATTTCTGCTGCGACATTTAGTTGGTAGGGTCAAAATAAAGTGGAAAGTAAGTGTATATCTGACCCTGAAACACAACACCAGTCATTAGTGTCAAGTTGTCAAAACTGAAATTTATACTTCACCCGAAATTTGAATTTATTAGGATAAGACTGTTTGTCCAATATTGTCCAAAACTGTTATGACATAATAACTGTACAGTAGGAGATGCATAAAAAATAAATTCACAATCTTTATCTAATATTTTAATTCAAATTTTTGGCATTAAGAAAAAAACAATTTTGACCCCAAGGTTGTTGTTTTTTTGCTTTTGCCAAAAATACACCTGTGAAATGTAAGACTGCATCATGAAATTCTACTGGGGCACACAGGCAGTCCTATTCAATCTCCTTCTAACCACATTATCAACTTTTTAGAGTTCTAAAAAGACAGACTGCATGATTTAAGCCCCAATTTTGACTCACCGACAAATTTTGCGATATCGCCAACAAATGCCCGAAATCACAGGCAAATCGGTGCCCGTTCACGTGAGTAACAATCACACAGTATGAACAGCATCAACGAAACGATCTGAGAGAATCGCTGAGGAGTCGCCGACACCCGTGAGATTTTTGGCATGCTAAATATCTGGAGCTGTCTGCGATTCAAATAATGCTGTGTGAAATGTTTTCTGACTGAAAATAACACAGGCGATCACCTACAGCCAATGAGAGAGCAGCATCCACTAGTGTGGGTATCTGCAGGCCAGTGGGAGGATGGGAGAGAAGTTAAAAGGGCTTCTTTTCAATCTATTTGGACCCAAGAAAAGGTGGAAAAAAAACTAGTGGAAATTTGGCAGGAGCACCAATGTCTGTTTGACGTGTCGTCTGAGCAATATCACAACCAGGTCGAAAAAGTTGAGCACAAATTGCTAATTCCCTTTAATATCCAGGAGAGCAAAACAAGTCCATTCTCTACCCCACTGAAGGTTACTTTATCATTTTGTAGTTAACAAAATATATACTAAGTGACCACGTTGTTTCCATGTCCCTTCTCGAGTGTGTTTGTTTATGAGACATAGTTTGCGGACTGAGACAAAATTGTCGGCGATTCTTTCTAATTTAAAGTCATGCAGTGTGAAACTCCCTGTTGCTGATCCATCTTGCAGTACAAACACAGCAGCGACGAAACGCTTCCGGAGATAGTCATGCAGTCTGAAAACATCTTTGACACGACTACTTTGAAAATCCTGCAGTCTGAACTCAGTATTATTGAGCAGGTGATTGGTTGCTATCACCTCAGCAGCGACTGGCAATGAAAAAGTTAAACACATCATAAAGTCAACACAGGCTCAATAATCAGGCAGTCATGTCCTCATTAGGCCATCAGCAGCATTAGCAGAGGTGAACAAGAGTCCATCGCAAACCAGCCGGCTGATTATTCACCAACAAACAACTTCGGCTAATTTCATTCAGGGCCTCTAGGGAATCCCATTTAGCTTGAGGAAAAGCACAGACTCTTCTCCAGCACTCTGGAAAACAGCATCGCAATTGTGGCTCCTGATTCAGAAGAGCAGAAGTGTGCAAGCATCAATAATCAGAGAATCAAGTAAGGCAATTACAGGAGTCCACTTCACGACAGGAGGACACTTTCCCTGAGAGCAATCACAGCAGATAAAGGACTCATTCTGACATCACTTTACAGGCGAGTCATGCAAAAAAAAGTTGAAATAAAACATTATACAAAAAAAAAATTCATTTTTAACTGGTCTCCCAAAAGTTTGACACCATGCAACCACAGCATGAGTATCCAATGACCTGTTTTCAGTAGGACAATATTTCAGCTCTTTTTTTTGTGTCCCAACTTTACATTCTGATATTTAGCTTTTCCTAAAAAAATCTTATCTGCTGAGTGCTAGTACTAATCCTGTCACACAAAAATAACATAATTAATGGCAGCTAAGGCAGCACAATATATCGTTTCAGCATCGATATCGCAATGTGATCATTCGCAATAGTCACATCGCGAGTATATGCAATGTTGAGTTTGTATTATAATTTAACATTTGCATGTGTTTTTGATGCCTGTGATTATATAATGATTTTAAAAGCATTCAGGTATAATAAATATTGATAAATTTTATTGAATTAGTTTTATTTTTATCATTCAGTTACTGTACTTGAATCCTGTTAGACTTGGGAAACGATAAAACACTTTATTTCAATTGTATCTTTTTCTTGACTGTTTATCTTGTTCTTGAGAATTTATGGATTATTATGCATGAAAATACTCACAACACATGCAAATACAGAAATGCACAGCAAATAGCACAGACAACAACGAAAATGTGTCAGGGACCCCAAAAAATGATATAAATTGTTTATTAGATTTTATGGAGATGCACTCCCACTGCAGAATCATCCCAATCGATCTAACATTATAAATTCTTTTCAAATAGAGATATTAAGTCATTTGGTCAAATAGTATTTATATCGCAATATATATTGCAAAATAAAAAAAATAGCAATGTTCGATTTTTCCAATATCGTGCAGCTCTAATGGCAGCCAATCATATCCTAGTATAATATAAACAATAAAATGACCATCCAATCACATTTCCATATCGATCAAGTTTCAGTTAATGAAGGCAGGGACTGATGGCGAGCTCACAGGAGAACTATTAAATAGTATGTTACAAACAATGCATCTTACTGAAATGTATTCATGGACCATGTGTAACATGTCGTATTTAAATTGCCATCTACCAAACTATCTGTCGTATTTTTGGAACTGTCTGCCCACAAAGACTGCATTGATTTAAAGTAAAATTGTGAAACATTTATATTAATGTAATTTAACACTGATTAAACCCTGAATTTTCAGCATCATTACTTCAGTCTTTAATGGCAAATGATCATTCTGATAAGCTGTCTAACTGCTCTGTAATGATCTATTATAATTGGTGCTCAATCAGTAACACTGTTGTTATTGTTATTATTATTATTACTATTATTATTATTATTATTAATAGTAATAATAAGAATAATAATACCAGTGCTGAATTTTTTTTCCCAGTTCATATTTTATGTGCAAATCATTATACATTTTGTCATCTTACCAAACCAAATGAGCAGCATCAATATCAAAACTAATAGTAGGACTCCTCAATGGAGTTACAGAATCTGATCTGTCATTGTAAACAAGATGCCTATTTTCTTCCACTGCACTGATCGTGAGTTCATAAACCCGGTCTGAGATCTTGTGCTCTTTGATGAGAGGGAGAGAAGTCTCAATCTCCAGAGCCCAATGAGCTGTGAAACAGCACAAAACAGCGGAGCTCCGCACTGGAGCCCATCTGACCTGAATGAGTAATCTGAGCCAGCGCCACTTTCATTTCTATGAGCTCCACAAAGAGAGAAAAAAGGTGAGAGAGATGCTGCAAACCCAAGACAGCTGCAAACCCTAATACACATTCACAAGCACTTTGAGAATGTTACTTTTAAAGGTGCTACAGTATATAAAATAAATGTATTATTATTATTATTATTATTTACTATTATTTTGTATTTTATTATTTTATTTTATTATTCTGCACACTCATTTTTGAGATCACACTTCTACATCAGCTATAAAACTACAACCACTATCATGACTATGCAAACTGCAGGCAACTTGAGGATTGGGTTTTGAGGCAACTGGGTTTTGGTTGGGAGCCAGTTAAGTAATGCTGACTATGAATTCCAGCATGTAACTTTAGTTTTAAAAAGTGAAAGACTTTGTTGTGTAAGATGACAGTAGTTTAAAAAAAAATACGAAAAACATATAAACAACCGCTATAACCTAGGTGCAAACTACATTTAAAAAAAATAAAATGTTATGCTTTTAAAAATACAGAACATATCTGTTACAGTCACCAGTGATCTAGCTACTGCGGATCACTGGAGAACAACAACTCTGCCACTAAATAGACTACAAATCACAGCATGCACCGTGCAACCACACCAGTTCCTGATATCATCTGATTGCAAACACAGCTGAAGCTGCTCAAAGACTCATTACACAGACTATTTATATACCACATTTGCTCACACACATTGCTGAGTGTTGTTTGTTTGTTTGTTTGTTTTGTTAGTTAAAATGAACTTGTAACTTTACGTAGCATTTTCATTTCATTGCCTAGGCGTATTCCTTGATTCATGTTTTATGTTATCTAAACCTAGCCTTGTTCCTAGTTTATCACCTTTCTCTGGTTTTGACTACTTGCCTGTTTATCAATGATGACTTCTGGATTATCTATATGTACCCGAATGCTCCTTTTGTAGACCCTTGCCTGATTTACGATCATTGTAATTAAATCTGCATTTGGATTCACACCTCCGTGAAAGCCTCATTCAGTTACAATATCATTTTATATGATTCATGGAATTGGTAACTAAATGTGACAAGACAATAAGCTGATCATAAGTGAGGTTTTATTTTATTTAATGTAAATGCTGTTATTTGAACTTTCCTATTCATCAAAGAGTCCTAGTAAAAGTAAAATACATCCATTTCCACAATAATATGAAGCAGAAATAAACACGTTTGGAAATTCATGAGTTAGAAAGAACATAATTTAAAATTATCTTAAAAATGATTGTAATTATTTCTGAACCATCGCTGAATACTGGAAAAACTATGTTGAAAATTCAGTTTATAATCAAAGGAATAAATGAAAATTTAAACTATATTCATACATTAGTGATTTTAACTATTCACATTTTTATTCTAATGCCTTTGTTAGCAGAAGAGGTGTCTTTTAAAAATAAAATCATAAAAAAAACTTAAAGACCCTAACATTTTGAACAATAGTGCAAATAAATAAAAGCCACATAATAATCCATCTAGCCTCCCTTATATTGCTGAAGCACATTTTCATAGCAGGTGACAAGATGACAGGCGATCACAAATGAGCATGTGACGCCCACTCTGTTAACAATACAATAAAGGAAACTAAAAGTACACAATGCAAATAATCTTCATACTGCCACAATCTTCTAGGAGCAGTCTTAACCAGATTGCAGTGGCTAGTTTTTTTAAGAAAGAGGGCATGCAGGCGCTGCTTGATGAGTCTAGCCCACATTACTGCCGTTTCTGGGTTGCTGAAAGATTCTACCCTACTTTACCATCATGGGACTGATGAGTGGATATCAGAAAAAAAAGACATCGGATATACAACAGGTGGCCCAGTTACAGAAAGTTTCAAGAAATTATAAGACCATGTTAGACCTGTAGAGTAGCTATATTCGTATAGCAAATGTTATTCCAGCAGTCATGAATAAAATGTAAAAAAAAACAGAATTGGACAGAAATCTATGCTTTTAGACATATTAAATATCAAGTATCTTTACTTTTCTAAGCCATTCTTAGATGCTTATGAAATCAAGTTTTATTTTACCCAAATTTCAAACACTTAAACTGCTCCAACAAGTTCTAATGGTGATAATTTAACTCTGCAGATCACTGGCTGTCAAAATTAGCAGCTGTCAAAATTAGCGCGTTAATGCATGCGATTAATTTTAAATATTTAACACGTAAAAAAAATTTACGCATTTAACGCAGTTGCAGTTTTTTTTTTTTTTTGTTATAGCCGTGTTCAGGGCCGGCGCATCCATAGAGGCTACCTAGGTGGCAGAATAGTGATTGAAACCCCCCGTCCTCACTTTAGTCCGTGACACCCACCCCTCTCTCCCTCCCGGTCCTCACTTTTATCCACGAACCGGTCACTTTCTATTTCACTTTCGGATTGAGGGCAGCGTGATTGCCGTCCGCCTAGAGTGCCAGTTCAGCTTGCTCCGGCCCTGCGTGTGTTTAATGTGCAAAGAAATATGGAAAAGACCAAGGAAGCGCTTTTAGAAGGAATGTTTCAGTATAAAACAATTAAGGTCGCATCACCTGAAGGGAGTGCGCTCTACTGCGCGTTCTCTCTCTCTCTCTCTGTGTGTGTGTGTGTGTGTTGTCCCCTAATAATATCAATAGACTGGACTGTCTTAAGGCTGATTTATACTTCTGCTTCAAACTTCTGGCCCCATAGCCCCTTCAGCGACATTGACGCGCACCTCTCAAAAAATGTAACGTGTACGCGTAGTGCAAGCTCTGTGATTGGTCGGCTTGGTAGCGCTGACTAGTGTGACATCGGCGGAGGTGAGAGCCGCGCGCCCGATGCAGCGCAGAGTGTTTACAAGTGTGGAGTCCCGTGAAGGAGCTCCGGCTGGAGACTGTTGTTTTGTGTTTACCTTATGATTGAAGTTGTTGCACGTCCGCCGGTTCCAGCCTCGAAATGAGCGAATTTGAGCCACTTGTATATTAAGGAAGTGTTCAGAAAAAACAGAACACCAGCGAAGAAACTCGACACAGAGAAACATAAACACCTACTACCAGCTAGCATTTCGGAAGTGTATTGCAGAAAAAACAGAAACAGCACGCAAAAGTATAAATGCACGGCTTGGTGCAAGGCATACGCCGTGGGTTACGGCGATTACTTGACGCACAAGTATAAACCAGGCTTTAGCAACTGGCTAAATGTTAAGGAGGACTAAGCTAAATTGTTTCTACTTTATAATTTAACTTTTCAATGAATACAATTGTTTGTATTCATTCATTCATTCACTTTCTTGCCTTTAAAATCTGAGGTTGCCACAGCAGCAACCCATCTCTGGGAAACATCCACACAGTCATTCACTACGGACAATTTAGCCTACTCAATTCACCTGTACCACATGTATTTGGACTGTGGGGGAAACCGGAGCACCCGGAGAAAACCCACGCGAACCCAGGGAGAACATGCATTATTATTATTATTATTATTATTATTATTATTATTATTATTATTATTATTATT
>CAIGQZ010000690.1:1080007-1090497 GCA_903798205.1 Danio tinwini | reverse complement strand
TTATTATTATTATTATTATTATTATTATTATTATTATTATTATTATTTTCCACACAGAAACACCAACTGACCCAGCCCAGCTGAGGTTCAAACCTGCGACCCAGCAACGTTCTTGCTGTGAGGCGACAGCACTACCTACTGCGCCACTGTGTCGCCTGTATTCAATATTTTATTATTATTATTATTATTATTATTATTTTATTTTATTTTTTTCTTTTCCAATTTCCATATTTGCAATGCCTGTATTTTTTATTTTTTTTTTGGATTCATGATTAATCAATTACTTTTGTGAAAAAAGTGTTATTAATTAGTTAATTTTTTTAATCATTTGACAGCCCTAATTATAAAAAATAAAAATACAGAAATAAATCTGTACAATACTGGCAGTTCAAAGCCTGTTTTTAGTTTAATTTACTTGACCCCCGCAGTCAATTAATTATTACAGATGAATAAATCAAAGAATCTAAGAATCTCAATAAAAGACACTTTGTTAAACTTTTTAATATCAAATGTTGTCAGATCACAGATAATATTCATTGATTCATTTATTTTCCTTCGGCTTAGTCCCTTTATTTATTAGGGGTCACCACAGCGGAATGAACCACCAATTTATCTAGCATATGTTTTACACAGATGATGCCCTTCCAGCTGCAACCCAGTACTGGGAAACATCCATACACACTCATTCACACACATGCACTACAGATAATTTAGCTTACCCAATTCACCTATAGCGCATGTCTCTAACCCACCACAGGGAGAACATGCAAACTCCACACAGAAATGCCAACTAGACTTTAATTGAAATCTGAAAATGCACTTCCTGTTTTATTTTTCACTTAATTTGTCAGATTACGTATATCTTAGGAATTGAGCGTGGCTAACATATTTAGCCACGCCGGTCCAACTGTCAGTTTTGACAACAAACTGCAATGGTAAGGTAGGTTGTAATAACTCTCCCCAAACCGGATAAAAGGAAATGCCTTCTCTGAATAAAATGCATTCTTTACTACATCCAATCAATTCGCAGTAGAAGAAACAAGTCACTGTTTTGTCATTTAATATTTTGTTTCTCTAGGAACTGCATCACATTATGAAAAAATAACAGTCGCAGCTTCCAGTTCATAGGGACTTAAAGCGTCATTCACTTAGTTATGACATTTCAAATACAAAGATGACATTGTTTGTTATGACAACTTGGCATAAACAAACATATCACAATCTGTTTTTGTCATTGTCATGACAACTTGACATTACCAAAACCACAAAGCATGTCATAAACATGATTATCATGAAGCCATTATAAATATGTCATCAATTTTATAACATTAATATATATATATTTTTTTTTTTACAATAGTACAACTTGAGTTTGTCATTAAAATGTCATTTAATATCAATGATGTTGTTAAAAAATAATTTGACATAGTAATGACACTGTTAATGAGACATTTTTATGACAACCACAGTTTGATCCACTGAAAAAGTGATCAGAAAAATATTCATGACACAATTATAACAGCCTCATGACAATTATGTTAATGGCAGATTTCTGACAAGTTATGTTGTCTTGGTAATGTCAAGCTGTCATAACAAACTATCATCTTTGCATTAAAAAAATGACATAACTGGTCAAATGACAATTGTCGTAAGCATGCATAATAATGTCATTTCGTGACTATAAAGGTTTAATTACAAAAAAAAAGCAGATTCATATTTAAATAATCTTTCCACACCACATTTTGATTAGACGTCCAATACTTTTAAAGAATTGTTCCAAAATGTAAAATTTGGTGGAACATTTTTACACCTTAAACATATTGACGAAATGACTTCAGTTTAATCTAATGTCCACATTAAGTGTAACCTAAGTGTCTAAATACTTTGTATATGCATTTTTGTTCAGTTAATTTATTGCTATGTGACCCGAGCTGGTATTTGCTGCTATAATGAGCACAATAAAGTTTATAGACCACTTCTGTTCTCTGTAAAACTCATTCACAGCTTATTAAAAACACTGATATCCTGCCAAACCCCAGTTCAGCAGGCAAAACTGCATCCAATTAAACAGAGAACAACGCATACGTCTATTTGACACAGAGCACTGTTTTGAAGCATTCAGACTGTTGGTAAACTCAGTAAACTTCCCAGCATGACTGCAGAGCTACACTAAAACATTTCATTTTATAACGCTGCTGCATGAGAGGGCTATGAAAGCACTCATCTTTCTCTTTTTTTTAATGATGTGCTTTCATTTCTTCTATGGCTCTGAGCCCACAAGCCGGTCCAGCTAATCACCAAGGTGAGAAATGAAAATCACTTAATGTCTGCAAACTCACACACGTTTTTCCGCCAGGATTCCCTCTGCAATAATCATGAGCTCCTGAATTACACACTACCTAAGCATATTAATAACTCATTTTCTATTTTCATCCTGGCAGTAGGGCCCGGGCACACAGGCTGCTGACCTATATCGAATCCCAGTCAGACAGATATAAATGGAAATGGTTGGAAATGAGAAGCAGATGACCCTGCTAATGCTAATTCCACAGAGTGAAAATTAGATACAAGATATAGGAGAGAAAGGAACAAAGGAGGCTCATCTGCCCTGATGGGTGAACAAATAGCGGCGTCTCCCGCCTCGGCTCAAAGTGACAGCTGTATCGCAGCCGACTGTCTAAACTCTTCAACTCAGCCTGAACGTGTGATGCTAAGCTTAGCAACTGCCCTGATCATCTCCACTTCACTTCTGGAGCACAGAAATAGATGTGGAGGTTGCGCAAGCTTGCCTGATTACTTTGCTAAGTTCATGCGCAAAATGCATCTAGCCTGGAAGGTGGTTTTCATTTCCAGTGTGAATGCGGTGCTTCCTCCTAGAGGTATCTGATGTCTGAGTGTGAAGCCGGCTGAGGAAGAAGTAGCCGGAAGGAAGTGACCACATCAAGTCATAACATGAGCCTGAACTACTAATCAGACCACAGAAACATGTAGGTCGTCATTCAGGGATGGGCAAAAATACATTGACATGTATTTTACAATGGGCGTCATGGTAGCGCAGTGGGTAGCACAATCGCCTCACAGCGAGAAGGTCACTGGTTCGAGCCCCGGCATTTCTGTGTGGAATTTGCATGTTCTCCCCGTGTTTGCGTGGGTTTTCTCTGGTGCTCCGGTTTCCCACACAAGTACAAAGACATGCGCTTTATGTGAATTGGGTAAGCTAAATTGGCCGTGTATTTGTGTGAATAAGTGTGTGTGTGTGTGTGTTTCCCAGTGTTGGGTTGCAGATGAAAGGGCATCCGCATGTAAATGCTGGATAATTGGCGGTTTATTCCGCTGTGGTGACCCCTGATTAATAAAGGGACTACGCCAAATAGAAAATGAATAAATGAATGTATTTGAAAATAAAAGACCAAATCATCTATTTTAAGTGTATCAAAATAAACTACAAAATACAGCAGCCACAGATGTATCAAAATAAAATACTATATTCTTGTATTTTAAAAATACTATACAAAATACTTAAAAGGTAGCATGAAATTTCTTCACAAACTTTATAAATGTGCCTATTGGATCAATCCCTTTACCCTTAAACTGACTCAGTGAAGTAAACAATGTTTAATAACAACAAATTTTCTCTGCCTCTTCATTCACATATAGGAGAAGTTGTGGCCTAACGGTTAGTGAGTTGAACTTGTAGCCTTGTGTTTCTTTTTGAGTTTAGATTCTGCACAAATACCAAACAGAAAGTCCTGTCTTGAAGATGATATACTATGGTTTAAAATAAGTCAGAACATAGTACAGCACTGCCAGTGAGAGTGGTTGAGCTCAAGTGCATCAAATGAAAAGCAAATGAAAATGGGCCGGGGCATGTCGGAGAGCATTTGATTGGTCAAGATTTGATGAGAAGTTGAAGTATCAGCTGATGTGAAAAAACTGTTGATCCATTTAGAAACTGACAAACTGCAAGCTTGGACGTTCATGTCAGGTTTAGATCTTCTAAACACAGATTTTGTCAGTGTTTTGGAGCAAACTGGCTTATAGATATCCAACATACTGATTCTGACATCTAATAACAAACTTAAATACCTTTAACAAACATATATGTATAATGCATAAATACCATATTCAATATATTGTTCATAGTTTGTTAATGTTAGTAAATAAATTAACTGACATTAACTACAAACTGTACAGTATGTTGCCGAAAACACATATTCATGCAAAAAAAAAATTCTGTAAGTGGCGATTATTTAAAATAAACATTTAATGATTTAATACTGAAAGCCGCCTATAATGAAATTGTGTTATTTATTCAGCTTTTTCTGTGTGTATTTCTTTCTACACAAAATATACATACAAAATTCAGTTCTGGGACTGAAAGAGTTTGGTTAGCATTCTTTAAATTATATATTTTTGTATGTTTTTGTGTAAAACTTTTTTAAACCACATGAAGATGAGTAAATAATGACATCATTTCCATTTTAGGTGGATTATCCCTTTAAGTTAAGACTGCAAGGTTTGGCCAAAGGTAAAGGCATCTCAAGGGGGGATATCTATGTTAAAAATGCCCATTCACTGCTTTAAATCCAGAGTACCAAATTCCTTTTATGAATCTGAGCTTGCGCCAGCTTTGATTTGAGCAGTACAGTCAGTAGATCTGACCTTCTGCATTATTGATGGTCCTCTTTTTTTTCTAGCATGCTGTTTTTTCCCCCCAGAAACAAGTATCCAGGAGAGATCTCAGGCAAGGCAGTACTTCTACACAGAGGCTGCTTGGCATGCTGATGCTCTGAAAACTTTCTTTATTTGATTTGCCTTAGCTCTCTCCCACAGACCTGAGCACCACCTGTTCTAAGACCTTGGGGAGCAGCCACGGCTGTACTGCAGTGCATAAATAAATTGTTGTTCTTTTTCTTGTCATAATTCATTTCACCAATAAAATGGTGTGAAAGATGCTGGCGAGAAACACACAGATATGCAATTTGTAGCTTTTACCTTGTTTACTTCCATAAGGACCACAGTGTTGAGGATCTGTATCTCGGCATACAATACAGTGTCTCAGAATTGATTGTTTTTTATAATACTTTATTAAGCAGAAACTTGAATGTCAGTAAGTACATGACAAGCAAACTGAATAGTATAATCAGATGGTTTTGAACATAGAGTAATAATGAAATACAGTTATGTAAACAACCAAAACATTACCCTTATCCCAACCTAAATCGACCTAAAAAAAACTAAATAGATAAATAAAACAAAATAATGAATTATTGGGGGAAGGGGAGGGGGGTGGGGGGGTGGCTAATTCAGTTTACCTATACCACATGTCTTTGGAATGTGGGGGAAACCGCAACACCCAGAGGAAACCTGTGCCAACACGGGGGAGAACATACAAAATCCACACAGAAATGGCAACTGACACAGCGACCTTCTTGCTGTGAGGCAACATCGCTACCCACTGTGCCACTGTGACGCCCTAAGGTAAGGTCTCGACAAAAGAAATAGTGTCTAAGAATTGAGGAGAATTAGAACTGAAAGCCCAGTTATTAAACCTTCATTAGCAGAAATGAAAAGACCAACCTTTGCTTAGGAGCATGTTTGCTGGATAACTAGTCTGTGTGGACCTAAAATCTATCCAAAGTTTTCTTTAGTGATAAAAACAAGTGTATTTCTTTTGGTCTGATGGGAAACATTACATTCATCGAAAAAATTCAAAAAGACTGAATTAAAAGTGTGTAAAGAAGCAAGTGAAAGGTGGAGGTGAAGTGTCATGGTTTTGAGTTATTTTCTACAGCAGTTTGGGCTCTTTTACAGCTACAAGCCTGAGCAAATACAAATTTAACCCTGGACCTCAAAAGAAGTTGTAAGTTGCACAGGTAAATTTATAGCCAAAGACAAACAATCATGTTAAATGAAGATATTTTGTAAGATTCATGCTTTAAACATTTAAAAATCACATTTCTGTAAGTGGATGCAGCAAAGACACCAACAAAAAATGTCATAAAACATGCCAAAAACTTCATCCGCTGCTGCCTGCTCTTTGGGCTTTGACTTTGAATTCGAGCAGAGTGGGGAAAAGTTTAGGGGAATTATTCACAAAAGTTCCTAACTGGCTTCTCTACAAAAACAATAGCAAGCTTAGCTGACCAGAGACAGGGGTTTTGGTTTCAAGGTCAGATGTGAGTTTAGATTGTAAGCTCATCTCTGATTGAGAGCAAATGGACAAATATGTAAAAAAAATTGCATATGTTCCTGGTGAAACGTGATATTTCCTGTGTTTATAGGTTATTGTGTGCATTTCTTTTATTTCCCTTTAATACTTACATGCATTGCTAAGGACTTTATTTGGACAACTTTAAAAGTGATTTTCTCAATATTTAGACAATATTTTTGTACCCTCAGATTTCAGGTTTTGAAGGTGCAGTAGGTGATCTGCCTAAATGATAAGCGATTAGCATAATATGTTTCAGTTACAATCCCTCCTCTGACGTCCAAAGCCAGGCCTCCTAAAATCATGAACACGCATTAAAGATGACAGAGAGCAACTAGATGTGTCATGTCATTCGCCAGTTAGAAAACTTTATAGTACTTTATAGTACTACAATTACGAACAAAAAACTGTATTATATCTAGAACATTTTCAGTTGTGTAGTCAGCAAGCAAAACTTGTCATAATGTGCAATATTTCATGCATGCAAGGATTGCTGGTCTCACTCTCTCACGCGTTTTTTCCTTAAGTGTCTACTGTATGCATGGTGGTTGGCTGGCATACTTGCATGCTATTTCAGAGCGAATATCCAAAGTAGCAAAGTAAACAATATAGAGAGCATGTCACAGGTTGTCATTATTCAAAAATGAATCAATGTGAGTATAAAACCAACTTCACTACAGTAAAGCAGGCTAGGCAGAAGAGCACTATTTACTTACAGTATGTTTTGTTGTTAAACTAAATAAAAATCTACATCATCAATGCTGTAAAAGGGCCCTTATGAAATTGAAAATAGTCACATCAATCTTTCGGTGGAAGATTTCAGTGGCTGAACAACACTTCTGTGCATATATCCCATTTGTAACAATACAATTTACATGAGCTTTGCGTAACTAAAATGAAAGCACAACATTACCATAACAAAATTTTAAAACATAACATTACCTGTCTAAAGTAAATACTTCAGCCATAGTGTCATCCTTCCTCCAACGTGCAAAAGTAACTCCAATATTGCTTCAGGATTTTAAAAAGTTTTGCTTCAGCATTTGTTTTTACTGCTGTCTCTCTCTCTCTCTCTCTCTCTCTCTCTCTCTCGTGTGTATGTGAATGTGGCATGCGTGCACACGCAAACGGCAGATCTGCGTGAACAGCTACGTAGATGTACAAATCTACATTTGTTAAAGGACAGTTTGGGCTACTTACTGTATCAGAATTATGGGAATTATTGGCCTGACAATATTTAATTGGATGAAAACTATTTTTAGTCTTATGCCTTACCCAGAATATAAAAATACATATAAATACATTTAGATTATTTACTTTAATCATTACTACTGGAATATGAAGAGACTTAAACCAGCACAACAAAAAATGTCACCTACTGCACCTTTAAATAGTCACATCTATTGTCCTAAAAACATACAACAGTGGAAAGCTTAATTGTAGAGTGTTCAGACGATTTCCAAAAACTGACACATAAGATTATGATTCACTTTTGATTTTGTGGTCCAGGATCACAAATGTAAATCAGAAGCTCCTTCAACAATAAGTGATTACTTTCCACCAATCATCGCCCAATCAGTGAGCAGTTTTCATGCAGAACTAGAGTCCCTGCACACAATAAAACGGGTAAAGCATTTCCTTAAATATGAAAAGCCTAAAATAATGAAATGGAAACCCAGAGTCCTGATCTAAACCTGAACGAAAATTTCCAGAAAATCTTTGGCAACAAAGCTAAGGCTAAAAAGGATGTCTGTGAGAGATTTTGATGTCCTATGTTCTCCACAAAGTGAAGTTTTTTGTTGTTGAAAGTTCTTGGTTGTTTTATATAAAACAGTTCAGCTAGCAAGGTTAAGATTAAGGCGTGAAGGTTTTGTTATTAAACAAAAAACAATTGTTCTCTAATTTATGTAACTGCATCTTCTTTACCTGTATACATCTACTCTATCTCTCTTTAGTCAAGCAAGCTTCAAGTTGACTCCATGTACACAGCGAATGCATTATACAAAGTTTTTTGGGTGTGTTTTATTCGTTCATGCCCTTCTCTTTTCATCTTTTTACAGTTTTTCCTTTTTTCCGCCCTGTATAGTTTGTGATCTAAGCAGACGCTCATGCAGTGTGAGCTGTCTGAATAGGAGGTCGAAGAGTAAACAGCAATTGAAATTCCTTTGATTCTGCCACTCTGCGCTCTCGTCTGCTGCCTCACCAAAACGCAGCAGTCCTTTAGCTGCAGGCGCTCTCATTTCTGAAAGCCGGTAGAATAATAATAATTCTGACATTAATGAAGCACGGAGACTGAGGGCTAAGAACAAAGCACTGTGCCAAAACTCTTTATACAGAGCCCAGTCGTCTCGGCTGAGATCTCAGACAATGAGTTTTTTCCTCATTTTTGATGTCTGTGTTTTTTTCTTTTTTTTTTCTCCTGCCGCCTCTTTGTAAGGCATGTTTATGACATGCTAGAGTCTGAGACTACAAGAGGTTTAGTGATAAATAATAGATAATGTACAGTCATCTGGTCATCATTGCAAAACAAGCGCAGAAAGTAGAAATATCAGGCCAACTTAAAAATAAATTAAATGAGAATTTATATTTTATTATTTGAGAAGAAAGAGGTTGATGTAAAGTATAGTGTTATAAAGCACCTTAACCACCACAGTGAACCACCAGAGAATCAATTCTTTAAATTGTTTCTCCTATATAAGGCTGGGCAATTTGACCTAAAATCTTAATCAACTTGTTTAAGATTAATGAACATTAATCTCATATTTTTCTCATATTAAAAGTAAACATAAGCAGGATCTTTTCTAAATAAAATAACTCTTGTTTATCCTGTAAATAATATTTTAAATAGTGCATTTCCTGCATCTTCCATTAATGAAATGTTTAATGTAATGGAAAATATGCCACATCTCTGGCGCAGCTTCCCATCATCATCAATGTAGTGCAAAGTAAGGCTCAAAACTGGGTCCATCTTTTACTGGGCCCATACTTTTAAATGAACCAAGTGCACTTGATAACAAAAGATTTGGTTTTGTAATATAAAACAAATGTGAGGTACAGTCAGTCCTGTCAAACACACATCACATGACAGCAACTACTCAAATGCCCACAAACTTGTAAACAAAGTGTAGCTTTCATTTCTGGAGGAGATTCACCATCAAGACCAAGTTGTGGATTACTTCAGATGAGCAGCGCGATCAGACAATCATTATTGAGAGGGTGATAATATGTAGAACGGCCATAAATGAGGTTGGTGTCATGATCTCCTTCTTTTTAAGTGTGCATGCGCATTAGCTCGAGCAACATGAAAATATGCCGATTTTGTTTGCTTCGGACATTTAAAAAATTTAATTTATGAAACCAATATTGTTTAATTTTATTGGTGGTTCCAAATATGTAATGTAATCGTAAGCTTGGCAAACAGTATTGGAGAATTTAATGTTTCCCCATACAGACAGAATGCCCGAGCATACTGGTATAAATCAGCCTCAGCCTTTAACAAAGCTGGGTAACATCACTCCACACGCGGTAAGAAAAAATCGTCCTGGAAAAATTAGATAGATTATAGGTTCCCAGCCCTACTCCTATATGATTATGAGCCAAAGAAAAAAAAATGAATTTAATAAAAGATTACAGTGTATGTAATGATAAATGAACCAGCCCACCAAACAACCATCCAGCCAAATAATAAATGAATGAATGACATAAAACAAATAATAATTCATATTGATATAATATGAATATATATTATTATAGAATAATTATAATATCATTAATATATAGAATATAAATTTAACATATATAATATGATAAACCATCTAGCAAATTAAATTATTCATTCATTCATTTTTCTTCAGCTTAGTCCCTTTATTCATCAGGGGTCGCCACAGCGAAATGAATCGCCAACTTATCCAGCAGATGTTTTACACAGCGGATACCCTTCCAGCTGCAACCCAGTACTGTGAAACACCCATACACTCTCGCATTCACACTCATACACTACGGCCAAATTTGCT
Source organism: Danio tinwini (assembly GCA_903798205.1). Taxonomy (NCBI): domain Eukaryota; kingdom Metazoa; phylum Chordata; class Actinopteri; order Cypriniformes; family Danionidae; genus Danio; species Danio tinwini. The sequence continues at coordinate 1,080,273 of CAIGQZ010000690.1, read as the reverse complement.
CATTCAATTCACCTGTAGCGCATGTCTTTGGACTGTGGAGGAAACCAGAGCACCCGGAGGAAATCCACATGAACACAGGGAAAACATGCAGGGAAAACTCCACACAGAACTGCCAGCTGGCGCACCTGGGGCTTAAAAGAGCGATCTTCTTGCTGTGAGGCGACAGCGCTAACCACTAAGGCACCATGGCGCCCCAAATTAAATTAAATTAAATTAAATTAAATTAAATTAAATTAAATTAAATTAAATTAAATTAAATTAAATTA
>CAIGQZ010000690.1:1066625-1079607 GCA_903798205.1 Danio tinwini | reverse complement strand
TATTATTTAAGATGAGAACGAAGTGACTAGGGGATGTGAAATATATAAAATTAAATAGATAAATAAATACATTTAGTAAATAAACATTCATAAAATATAATAATAATTTGTATTATTTATATGTTTTATTTTTAAATAATTATCCGCAAAGTAATGTGGTCAACAATGCAGCTTAGCAGTCATTATATGCAAATATTTGTCTACTACATTAAACAATCAACCAATCAAAATGAAGCATTTTAGTCAGCAGTGCAATGAATCTCAATATGATTCTGAGATCAAAATGAGCTCCCTGCAATGACCGACGGATAAATGTAAGCGATTAGGGCCTCTTCCCAATCCTTACATTACCATGATTTACTTTCCTAACCAGAGCGGATAGAGCATCCTTTTAGACTAGAAGCAGCCATTTGATCTCATTTAGAAACATCTGCCATAACAAGCAGACGCTGCAGAAATAGTGGGACTCATGCTGCTGTAAAATCACTACGGCTTAAGTGCAGATCATCACACAAAGCTACAGAGTTATCCAGCGGTCACTGCTAATCAGCTGATAAAGCTGCCGGAGGGATCACATTAATCAGGCCTTTATCAGTGTTAGTGCCGAGATTAGCGCTATAGCTGGCATCATCAGCGCTGCTTTTTGTACACTGGGCCCTGTGACGACAATGACGCACGATTGCTGCACATTACATCATGCAAAAAGTGTGACAGCCAATCAGACGCCTTCGTGTCAGAGTAGGAAAGAGGAAAAAGCGAGAGCGCACACATGGCCCATATTCAAACACCTCAGTCAGACAGACAGTGTGCTAAAATGCTGCAAAATTAAAGGGACAGATCCCCCAAACACTATAAATGTGTAATTTATTCACTCTCATGTTGTTCCCAAGCAGACTTCTATTCTTCTGTGGAACATGAAAGGAGACATTCTGACACTAGTTACTTTAGCCCATGCAATTAGAACTAACAGGGAGTGAAGCTCCCTGTTAAAAAAAAAAATGAAGATGCAAAAAAATCAACATACACTACCAGTCAAACGTGTGGGGTCAGTTTATTTTCATGTTTTTTTATATATATTTATTACATTTTTAAATAACAGCTGTATTATTGTAGTTTCAAATGAAATTATTAGCCTACTCCAGTAATTATTGCTTTTATACAGAGACTCGGAAGGGACGTGATGGTGGGGGAAAAAATGAGTGGAAGAAAAAAAATTGGTGGGAGAAAAAAAAACAGTGATAGGAAAATGTATATTTTTTTATTTTTGAGTCTCCTCGCGAAGATGTTTTGCTAGAGAATGCAAAGATGTTTTTCCACAAACACTTCCTGTTCACTTCATACGTCAACCCTCTTGTTTTTACACTGCGGATTCTCCCATATTTTAGCATTCTATCCCGCTATCATCCTTTCATTAAGTATTTTTCTATATTTCTTCCACATTTTTAATCATGAAAGCACGCTGAAATTAATATAAAACGTCTGCATTTACTTTTTTCCCAATAAAGCTGTGCATGATCATCGCCCTTCATATGCAACCTCTGAATTAACGAATGCATGTAGCGCTGACTGACAGACGCGCTTCGTATGATAAACTGATCCCAGATCAACTTCTGTACATGCCATTTAAAGTGACACCTCTGTTATCAAACAAGTGAAGAGCAGCAAGTTTGATTAGTTAGATAATTTGTTTAGTTTGATAATAGAGGTGTCATTGTAAGAATGCACAGATCAATAATGAAAGCAATTTTTACTGCAGTAACTTTGTGCTCATTTAATAGAAAATTAGTTGTGTTTAAAATAAAACATGCAGGATAGACATGTGTTACTAAGTATATTTGTCTGTTTAAACACACACCCGAATCTCGTCTTTAAGTTGCATAAGAAGGGCGATGATCGACACAAAGCTTTAAAGGTACCTATGGTAAAAAATCTACTTTTCAAGCTGTTTGGACAGACATATGTGTAGGTATAGTGTATATACTGTCATATTGGGGTGATATGAACACACCTAGTCCTATTTTTCAATTTAACAACATAAAAACGGTGGATCAATCAGAGCAGTTTTGAGACCGACCGCAACTTGACGTAGGAGTGCGGTCCTCACGCCCACCGAATTGATTGACAGCTTCGTATTAACGTGTATAATCATATCAACAAGACAGGACGCGCGCATAGCAACCAGGAATAAAATGTTTGTTCGGTTTGCTAGGATGATCAGTCATCGTCAAATGTGATTAAGAGTGAGTTTTAAAAGTTTAAAATGTTTTAAAACAGAGCATGTTCATAATGAATTACAGCGATTTACTTCAGGTTTACTTCATCAACACAGCAGCGTGTCAGAACAATTATAAAAGATGCTTCAATCCTGGTTTGTGGATGTTAAATCAGGTTTATTTTGTACATTAACATAACAGATATCCATACAGCAGTGGAGATTAACCTGTATCATGACACATTTGCGTGCAAAAACAGTGCAAAGCTAAACGCCCGCTGTCTGTGTGGGTGTTTTAAATATGATGGGTGTTTTGAGATGAAACTTTACAGACACATTCTGGAGACACAAAAGACTTATATTAAATCTGGAAAAAGTGATACCTAGGTGCCCTTTAATGCTGGGTATAACCAACGCATTCACCACAAGCATTAAAAAAACAATCTGGCTACAGCGCACTGGTAAATTTTAGACTGTGGTAAAGTTTTTGCTATAGTCATGACAAATATCCAATAGTCTGTGTGTCTTTCAGCATATGAACATTCTGGATGAAACCTGAGTCGCTGCGTTTATGTACCACACACTTGACATTTCCGTTTCTCATCCTGCAGCTCTAGAATTACTCAGACATGCAAAGATACACTGTAAACAACTATCACATTCCAGCAGAGATCAATGATATAATCGTGAAATAAGAGAACAATGGGCCATAAGCTTTAAAACTCGGATCAGATATTGGATATGTATCAAACAACATATGAAAGTGGCCCGAAACGGATGCAAAATGTGATTTGCTCAGTGTTTTTTGCTGTTTACATGCATACAACAAGAACGGCTCAGATTTTGCTGTGGCTCAAACCGGTAATGCTTGATGGATTGATAAAACGTGCATTTCACTGTTTGTGTGTGTGTGTGTGTGTGTGTGTGTGTGTGTGTGTGTACAGTACAGATTTGAGTTGTACAGACTCAGCCTCAGGTCTGTGTTACAGGGCTTTCATCACTCACAGACTTTTATTAGGCTTGTGGTTGTTCTCTTATGCCCTGTGCTTCCTCGCGCTGTTCATTTATTCTTCCCTCGCCCTCCTCAATCTTTCACCCTCAAATCTGATTTGGTTGTGTGATAACAACTTTCTTCCCGTGCTCCTGTGACCAATTTTACACAGCGTATGCCCTTTCAGCTGCAACCCATCACTGGGAAACATCCATACACACTCATTCACACTCATACACTACAGATGATTTAGACTACCCTATTCACCTATAGCACATGTTTTTGGACTGTGGGAGAATCCGGAGCACCCGAGAGAGAGCATGCAAACTCCACACAGAAATGCCAACTGACCCAGCTGAGGCTCGAACCAGCAAACTTCTTGCTGTGAGGCTATCGTGCAACCCACTGCGCCACCGTGACGACGACTCATTCAATGCAATTTAATTGAATTAGCAAAATATGTACCCAATCATCCAACCAAATATCCTTATGACTAAATCATCCGAGAGTAACTCATCATATGGCTTTCATAACCCAATAAAAACCAAAACAAAAGCCTTCTTCATACACGAATGACTTCTACATAAACGAATGACAGATCTCCAAGGCAAACAGGCGATTCAGGACAGCAGGTCAGCATCCTCCTTTCACGCATGTACTAGAGATGCTTTTCATCCTGTTTTCTGTTCGAGCACGCCGAATGTGTGTCCCAGAACAGTGTCTTACCCCTCTTCTCTTCCCTGTCACTTCAGGATTAGCTAAAAATAGCTTCTCGCCTGGAGTGCTTGAATAGACTGAATCTCAGCCGCTCTGTAAAGACATTACTGGCCCATTGAGTCTGTTGCTTAAACCTCCATCAGTGAACACACTACAGCACAGACGCTTTCGTTAAAAACAGACTCAATTTATCCTGCCGTTGAACATAGGCTATATATTCTGTCTGACGTTATGTCTTCTGAAACACACAACTGATGAAAGCTAGGAGGAAGTTGTGTGTGTGTGTGTTAAAAATGGAGACGGTGAAAGTGTCTTGATTTAGAAATGAGAAGATGTGCTGTGGTGAATTTTTTGTGAAGAAATTTATGATATTTTTACGGTCTGTTTGTGTGATAGTCTAAACATGGACTACAAAGTCTACACAAATTTCCACAGATTATCTTTTAAAGCTTTATATCCTATTGAAAGACTAAAAATGGCATAATATAGTTTCACAAGTTTGCCTTTTTAACATATACTACACTTAAATAGCAGGCACCAGATGCTGTCCAGAGGGATATATTGTATAGGTAGAAAATTCCCTGATTCCAAGTATGGAATGAGAATACATTCAAGGGATATTTCATTCAAAAAACTAAAATTAAGTCATCATTTACTGATCCTCCATTTGTTCCAAACCAGTTTAAATTAGTTTCTTCTATTTAACACAAAAGAAGATATTTTAAAGAATGTTGGAAGCCTGTAACCATTGACTTCCATAGTATGAAAGAAACCTGTTAACTGTAACTGCAAAACTTAAATATGTATTTTTCAAACTGATGACTAAATGAATTTGTAGCTCCAATGTAAATCTGCACTTTTACATTAGCCATGTAATGGTTAGAAACCATAAATTGAAGATAATTAGCGGCTAATTATTGTCCTATAATCTTATATCAGAGACATTCAGCTTCAGTGTTTGAGTCTCCACAAGAAGTGAACTCTGCAATACGATATCACCTCTGTGCATTCGAGGAAGCCACTTAACCCAAGACTGCACCAGAGAGATTATCCTTCTTATAAGTTCATATGACTAATCTATGGCTTCACATCCCAGAAAATAAGACATTATCCCTGCTAGAGCAATAAATAAAGATTACATACACCACTCCACAAGCTACTAGACTGAATATCTTACAATTTATATGTTGAGATATTTAATTTAAGACAAGACAATGGAGGAAAACAAGGTAAAAATCAAGCGGCAACCTCCCGCTCTCCCTCGTAAAGCAAATACAGAAGTAACTGAAACTGCAATTCATCAAAATTCCGCTAGTCCAGGCTCCATAATAGAGCAGATTTCTATTGAGCCCAAAGTTAAAATGTCCAACTTTACAGCAGAAAAAAGAAACGGTGTTAAAAGCTTGGTACAAAGATAGATTTTGGTTCATATAGCTATTACCCTTCTTGACTACTGTGAGAGGGGTAAATTTTTTTATAACTCATCTGTTTCATTTATATTAAGTTATATTAAGTCTGCTTAATTAAGGGTGTAGCCATGTCCATGTCCGTGTGACATGGAATTGAATCAGACTTTGGTAAAAATCCAAACATTACAAACATACAAATAAAACAAAACAAATCTGAAATATTTGTTTAATAAAAAAAGAATGTTACAAGGTGAAACTTTTGAACTACTGAAATGCAATTAATACTGTTTATTAAAGGCTTTTTTGGTGGATGGCAGCTTAAAGATGCCTCTCATATGAAGTCACATGAACTGCTCAGGTGTAGTTTTTTTCACAGACATCAACAGAGTGTAAACATGTTGATGATTCTGTAAGTCTCGTCTATCAAATCTGATCTTTATTTTGTATTTTATATTGGATTCAAGTCAGGTGATTGGCTAGGCCATTCTTCAGCTTGATTTCTCTGAAAGCATTTAAGAGTTTCTTTGGCTGTGTTTGGATCATTGTCTTGCTGAAATGTCCACCCTGGTTTCATCTTCCTTATCCTGATAATGTAGACTTTCTACAGTACATCTTCCTTTCTTCATGTATTCAATACATTTTCCCTGTCTCATTTTATTTTATTACACATTACTTAGTTTGTAAACTAATTTGATTGGTTTTCTTTGCATATAGGGATTTCTTTGATTGTTACCAACATCTGGTAAAAATGTCGTCAACGGCACCTTTAGAAATGTTTTCTGAGAAAATGGTGATGTGTTGAATACTTATTTCCCCCCACATTCTATATATATTGTAGAGTAGATCTAAAAAAAATATGTACAAACACATTTTGGAGAACTTCTTGCCAAAAAGCCATTTTAAAATTGTATTGTAATTGAAATAGACAAAAATTAATAACATGTGAAAAAATAAATTATAAAAAGTGTATTCTGGTTGTATTCTTTCAATTAAACTGAAAAAAATACACTTTATGAAAAGTCAAAAACTTAAAGTTCACAGCCTCTTTGCCTGTAGTGTCTGGCCTTAAACACAAACTGCCTGGATCATGTACGCTGATGGATGAAAAAGAGAGAGCAGTGCTGGCAGACACTCATCCAGTTCTTCTGTCCTGCTCAACTCTCTCAGATTCTTCACCAGAGTCGATGCTCCAAATTGGGTGTCTGTGTAAATCAGTGGCGACAAGGCCTGGTCCCGCCAGAAGCCCTGTGGGAGAAGACGCTCTGGAGTCTTATGTAATTGTGCTATTCTACTGCGTCCCACTGGCCCAAGGCAAGAACAATATCACTGAATGAGGCCTTAGGGGTCGACTATCACCACTCTTCACATTTAAAAACACCCAGACCATCATCAAGCAGAATAAGGAGGATGCTAAATATTAGAGTAATATCATTGCACAAATCTGAGTTTTGAGCCTGGAGTCAAAAAACAAATCACACCGTGTTTGTTCATTTGGCCAAAAGAGCTCTGCCACATTGGCTGAACTAACATACAGATTAATAAAATGAACTGAATTAAAACAAAATAGACACAAACTGAATGAATAACAGTTCTGTAGAGGTGCTTAAAACCCACCAAGAAATTTTGTGTTATTTAGATGTCTAAATAGATGTTTAGGCTAAAACAAATTTAAACTTGACAAAAAATGTGTGTATATTCCATTTTAACATTATTTTATGTAAATTACAAAACACAAAAGAGTTCTGAGTATTTCTACCTTGAACAGCCACAACAGTCAAATTAAACGCAGCTACCGCTATATTATCCTGTGCTTTAGATTATGCGTGGCATGCCTCTGTTGCCTAGCAATTTGTTGCTAACAAAAATATAAATTTCTGATTGCAGAAACAAAACTTTGGACATGTCTTTCTTTTTTCACTGCGGTAAAAAACATTGCTCTCCCTTAAAGTGAGTTAGTACACACCTTCACAGTTGGTCTGGTAACTCGTACATAAGTTATATTACAAAAAAAAGATAATTTTTTTAGAGGCTCAGTGGTTAGCACTGTCACCTCAAAGCAAGAAGGTCACTGGTTCGAGCCTTAGATGGGTCAGTTGGCATTTCTCTGTAAAGTTTGCATGCTCTCCCTGTGTTTCCTCCAGGTGCTCCGGTTTCTCCCACAGTCCAAAGACATGCGCTATAGGTGAATTAAATAAGCAAAATTGGCTGTGGTATATGTGTGTGTGAATGTGAGAGTGTATGGGTGTTTCCCAGTGCTGAGTTGTGGCTGGAAGGGCATCCGCTGCGTAAAACATATGCTAGATAAGTTGGCGGTTCATTTCGCTGTGGCGACCCCTAATTAATAAAGGGACTAAGCTAAAGGAAAATGAATGAATGAATGATTACTTTTAAGGAAATGACTTCATAAAATATTACGACAGACATTCAAAGACTAATTCTAAAAACTCAACATAAGCTTCATATGTAAATGACATGACATGACATGACATGATTAAATTCACTAGCTATGGTCTTTCTAGTAGTTATAGAATTCTATAGTTCAAGTCTTAAACACACAAAAGATTGCGGGGTATGGTTTACTTGTTTCATTACACCATTATTAAACTGAACTGAATTAACACTACTGTGATTAAACAGAATAGCACCAACTACTGTCTATTATTAGAGCCTCTTTTCATATCTGGCAAAGTGATTTGACAGTTTTCTATTAATGTAAAGACAACCTGTACTGTATAAAGTGCTATGAATATAAGAGTTAAACAGTGAAGAAAACTTTCCAGCCATTTCAAGTCAACTTTTTAACAAAACAGGGACATCATCCGTCTATACAGTGGCACAGCTTAGGCAATAGCACAAACGAATATGAAATGGAGCTGTAGTGTGTTCACATATTGATTTCCACTCCGACACAGAATATTTGCACTCACGGTGGTCAGCGCTGAATTAAGCTGCGCATCTGTGTTTGAGCGAGGCAGTGGAGGAGAGATTTTACCTACTGTACACCACTCAGTTGGGCTCTCCAGGAGCGCGAGGGATTGAAGAGGTGTGAAACAGGTTGATGAAAGACGAGAATAGGTGAAAGCATGTGGGGAGATGACTCACATCTAAACAGGCATCTGGAAAACACTGGTGTGGGCGAGAGGAAAAGACCAAGCATGTGTGTGTGTTTGCGTGAGTGTTTAAGAAAAAGAGGGGGAGTTCATGCTATTGTGCCATAGCATATATGTCAGATCTATAATAAATGTGTATTCTCAAGTTAATTGCAGCACTGATTTAAATTCCATTTAGCTAATGTACACACAGACACAGACTGAGTGAGTCAATGGCAACTGTAGTTTTAAGTGAAAATCTGCCATGGATTTGACTGAATCAAATAAAGTAACAGCAGGTGAGAGTTGGGTTGGCAGGTTTAACTCATTTTTACTCCAGGAGGTCTGTGAGTGTGTCTGAAGTGTGTAAAAGATGAGAGTTGGGCCTATGTTTAAACAGTTGCTCTGGAATCAGTAGGGAAGGATAGAAGCTTATTGGTTTAGGAATGACACTTAATATGTAATGTTTACAATGCGTAAATTGTAAATTAGTCATTAACAAAACAAAACACTAAAATCACAATCTCAAAAGTGGAGCTGAAGTGTCAAAAGGCAAAACAAAAGCAAGTTAAAAAAAAGGCAAAAATAAAGTGTCGTAAGTGAAAACAAAGCAAAACAAAACAGAAAAGGCAAGGGGAAAGGAAAAAACTGCCAAAAATGTCCAAAGCAATAACCACACACAAACAAAAATCTAACTAAACAATCACATGGATGAATAAAGTGCATTTATGAAATCAAAATATAATATATAGAGGGGGAAATAAGTATTCAACACATCACCATTTTTCTCAGAAAACATATTTCTAAAGGTGCCGCTCACTTGAAACGTTCACCAGATAACAAACAGAGAAATACATATATGAAAAGAAAACAAATCTAATTCATTTACAAACTAAGTAATATTCAATACAATTAAATGACATAGGAAAAAGTATTGAACACATGAAGAAAGGGAAGTGTAGAAAAGGCAGTGAAAGCCAATACAGCAGCTGAAATCTCTCAGTAGTTCTTCAGCAACCCTCTGCTCTTTGTCAGAGTAAATGAATATTAGCTGCTTCAGTTCAACAACTACATTAGCAGGATGATGAAGATGAAACCAGACTGGACATTTCAGCAAGACAATGATCCAATACACAGCCAAGGAATTTCTCATATGCTTTTTTAGAGAAAGAAAACCAAGATGTAGAATGGCCCAGCCACTCACCTGATTTGAATCCAATAGAAAATACAAAATAAATATCAGACTTGATAGACAAGACCCACAGAATCATCAAGATTTTTACACTGTTGTGTGTTAAAAAAAATCTCCCCTGAGTAATGCATGTGACTTTATTCTCCATATGAGAGGTATCTTTAAGCTGCCAAAACTTACCAAACAAGCCTTAAATATACAGTATTAGATACGTTCGGTAGTTCAGTAAATTCTCCTTGTGTCATTTCATTTTTGTTACATAAAACAATTTTTTCATATTTTTTTGTTTTGTTTAATTTTTTTGTTTGTTTTCTTTGGGTTTTTACCAAAATCTGATTCAATTACATGTCAACAGCTTCTTTAGAAAAATTATTCCCAGGAAAAAATATGATGTGTTGAATATTTTTCCCCCACTATACACTGTTAAAAATGCAGGGTTCCACACAATTCATTCATGTTGTCTCAACACAAATTAATTAAGCTAACTTAACACTTTTAACAAATTTATGTGGATGGAACATAAAAAATTAATTTGTCCCAATAAAATCTCAAGAATTGTGTTGATTCAGCTTATTTTAATTAAGTAGTTTGAACAAGCAAAAAAAATAAATTTGAGTTTGTAAATATATATATATATATATATATATATATATATATAATATGAGTAGGCATGGGTCGGTAAGATTCTATTGGTATGATAACCTTGGATAAAAGTATCCTGGTTGCACGGTATTCTGATTACTGCTTTAAAATGTTCTTTTTAAATGTTGTAAAAACAACAACTTTTTCCACTTTAAACACAATGGCTGCATCTGAAATCACATTCACTTGAAATCACTTCCATACTATATAGTAAACTAAAAACAGTGTGCGAGTAGTATGTCTGATTTCATAGAGTTTGAAAAACAGTATGCAAGAAGTACTCAGATGACCTACTACTTCTGGCGAGATTCGAAAGTGCACATCTGATGGATGCTACACTATCCCATGATGCACCGTGAAAGAATTCATGAATGGGAGTGAAGCGGGTATGTCATATGATGATGACAAAATGCTGTCTTCATTAGTTTGAAAAACACAGATTTCTTTTCAATTTAAAACGGCATCTTTGGATATCTTTTCTGCTGGCGATGCTGTTGTCCCAAAAAAGTAAAAAAAAAATCTTACTGTGGGAACAATATAACAGAAAATTGAAACTTTTTTGGCTTGACTTTTTCAAACCGCGGTGTACCTTCAAAATGGTTATCGTCCCATGCCTAAATATTACATCACTGTTTCAGAGCTAGGATGACATAGTAGTGCATATTGGATCCCCTCAATCACAACGCTGGCATTTCCCAGCACTTAAAACACTGTCTATCTGTCCTGGAGCAAGATGATGGCAGTATCTGAATGACCAGTTCGATCAGCAGCACAATCTCACTCAGCTTTGCCACATTTGACTCCAGGTAAGAAACACAACAATACTCTCTGTAAATGTGAACACAAAACCCTTTACTAAATATAAACACTCTAAAAATTTCCATGCAAGGAAAGTGCATGATGCTCCTTCTCCATCTGAATTCCCTCAGCTCACATCCATTATAATAACCATGACTTATTCATGCTTTTCTCTGTTTGCGCAAACATTTGCATAAACAGCCCCAGCCGGATCCCGTGAGCATGATGCAACAAAAGGAGGAAACAAACAAGCAGAAACGCCATTACTGGAGTCCAGCTTGACTCTGCGCCATTAGCCATAACAGTGTTGAAATGAGAAGTGAGGGTCAGTCGTAATGTAATTTCAGAGCTCATCAGGCACAGCCATGGCATTTACACAGGTGGCAGAGTGGCTGAAGGTGCCAAGCGCTTTATTGATGCACGCGCTTTGTGAAATGAGCAAGCTGGATATCATTTCTAATTCTGCAAAGCAGGGCTATGGACGTAACTGTGATTTATGACTGCAGTAATGTTATATGTGCTGTATAGATGACACCACAACACTTGTTAGAGAGGATAATGATGTCTGATAGGGCTGGATGACATGGTGTACTTTATCTGTCATTATAGAAACGTGTCACCTGGTTGAGGTCTTGATTTATTGTGTATTTAATGTAAAGCAGAATTTAGTGGTTAAGTAAAGTCACCTTTATTACTATAGAGATTTATACAACGTACTGTAGATTGTGTCAAAGCTACTTTACATGAATGATCAGGAAAAAAGAAAAAAAGGCATAATATTTCAGATAGTTCAGAGAATTTAGGATATCAACTATGCTAATAATAATAATAATAATAATAATAATAATAATAATAAAATAAATAATAATAATAATAATAATAATATAATAAAAATAATTATTATAATTATAATTATAAAATAATATTAAGAATAAGAATAAAATAATAATAATAATATTTTATTATTATTATTATTATTTTATTACTATTTTTCATAGTAGTATTATCGAAATAATAATAAAAAGAAAGTGGATAAATAACAAAACAAACATAATAGTAATAAATAAATAAATAAATAAATAAATAAATAAATAAATAAATTAATTAATTAATTAATTAAATTCATACATTAATTCATTTTCTATTCGGCTTAGTCCCTTTATTAATTAGGGGTCACCACAGCGGAATGAACCACCAACTTATCCAGCATATGTTTTACACAGCGGATACCTTCCAGCTGCAACCCATCATTGGGAAACACCCATACACACTCATTCACACACATACACTATGGACAATTTTAGCTTACCCAATTCACCCACAGTATACCACGTCTTTGGACTGTGGGGGAAACTGGAGCACACAGAGAAAACCCATGCAAACATGGGAAGAACAAGCATGCTCCACACAGAAATGCCAACTGACCCAGCTGAGGCTCGAAGCAGTGACCTTCTTACTGTAAGGCGTTTATGTTGCCCACTGCGTCACCGTGCAGCCCAATAAATAAAATATTATTATTATTTAAAAAAAAAAAAAAATTTCTTCAAATAAATAAATACTATATTTTACTCTATCAGGGATCGCCACAGCAGAATGAACCGATTATTACTCTGGCATATGTTTTTATGTGGCAGATGCCTTTTCAGCCGCAGCCCAGTATTGAAAAATGAAATAAATAAATCAATAAATAGCTTAATAAAACTCTTTACACAAAAACGTAACAGTATTGTTATCAACACTGATGATAATGAATGAATTTTAGTCTTTTTTATTTTATTATTTTGATGAACATAAGAGACTTCTTTCGAAAAACTTAAAAAGTATTTTTATATATTGGTAACAGTAACTGGGAATTTATTTAACCTAATTTTTCATATCCACACCCACAGTGTAATATATAGTTTCTGGAGAAGACACCTTGGGATATGAAAA
>CAIGQZ010000690.1:1033569-1045029 GCA_903798205.1 Danio tinwini | reverse complement strand
ATAGATAGATAGATAGATAGATAGATAGATAGATAGATAGATAGATATGACAAATGTACAAGTGATCTGAGGCCTGAAAAATATGTTTGTCACACCTATATGACTCACGTGGAGCAAAAGTTCCACATCCAGGTTCAATTTTAAGCAGAAACAAGAGTGAAGAAGCTTGCAGACACGTAATAAGAACACCAGCAATCACGAGAAACAGAAAGACAGCACTAACAGCTATAGAGCCAGGATTCAAAGTGAAGCAGTTCAAAAGATTGCTTGAGGCAAAGTAAACTATACTATAGACAAGTATATATATTTATACACTGCTGTTCAAAAGCCTAGAGTCAAAATGACTTTTTTATTTAGATTTCCCCAAAATCCGCAATCACATTAATCTGCCCAAAAAAGTAGAATATTTTGAATGTAATAAAAAAAAATTGTGGTAATTAAAATGAATCACAGTCTCCTCAAAGAATCAATTACATTTTAAAATATAAAAAAAAACATTTATTATTACTTTAATACTGCACCTTTACTGTATTTTTGATCAAACATATTGTTAAAATATTTAATTATAAACACTACAGGCTCTATATTAATGATCTAGGTGTAAAGTCTAAAAGCATTGAGGGCATGTACAAATCCACTTTTGCTATTTTAAAGATGGAAAAATAAGCTCTACGCCGCGGCACAGGAAGAGTCAGTTGTGTCACGCCATTGCACGTTTGCTATTTACATGGCGGACTTTGTAAGTGGAAAAACTGATAAGCAGTGCAAGGATAAAGAATGAGCCTCTTCCAATCTGCCTTTACTTTCACTTTCTCTCTTTCATGGATACGGAAACGGTGTTGTACACTCCACTGAAGACATCCATTAGCCTTCACAATTATTTTGTTTGTTAGGTGTAAATATTTGTTTTTAAAACTATTTCTAAATTCCCTTCTAATTTCCAGCAAACAAATAAATGAACAATAATAACAAAGTGTGGTCAAATAAAATTATATCCAAACACATGTGCTATGCCCTATATGGTCCAAAACCTGACAGGTGAACAAATCTAAGCTTGTTTTCAATAAAACAAATATAAATATGCATATAATAAATATTACTTATAATAATAATAACATTATACAAAATCAAGTTGTTGTGAATAAACTGAAAAAAGCCCCCGAGATGAAGGCATGGAGGCAGTGGTTTTTATATTTATGTAGAAAATAATAATTATTGTAATATTTTATTTCTTTAATTCTTTTTCATTTGTAAAGATACTTGTGTATTGCTGTACATCAGGGCGAGGCCCACCACTAACGTGCTCTGCGCTGGACTTTAGACCTGCTTTTAGCTGCTTATTGGTCTATTGGTCTATCTTGGTCTAATTTAGTTCCTCAAAATAGCATAACGCCAACAATGCGCCTTAACACACCTCTTTTCTAAACCGGAACACGCATGAGTCCACAAAGTGGCGCAAATGGAGTTGCTATTTAAACACTGTGATGGAAAACAGGAAAATTAAGGTTGCACTGGTCTGAAAATTGCAACACGTCAGGCAAGCACGTCCTGTGCCTTATTGAGCGGGGTGTATATTAGGGCCCCACATTTGTGAGCATATTTTTAAACACATAAATAAATCTAACATTCACATGTAAGTGTATAAAAATCCCTTTTTAAATTCAGTAATATTTCCAGGTTTTCCATGACTTAGGAAACTCAAGCCCAGCCAGAGTCAACTTCACATTTAATGGTGAATTTGTATCCAATGACACAATAAATTAAATGAATCAAGCACCAGTCCACCACCAGCAGCAGCAGCAGCCATGTAGTTAATTTACTATTCGTACAGTGAACACACAAATGAATCACGACAAATATTCAATCAGCAGAGCATGAGAACATCAGACGCATCCTATTTGAGACTTAATAGAGGTCTAGTGTTGCTTCTCCAGCCTCACTTTTCTTCAAAGGTTTTGAAAATTAATTTAGATGTTAAGATACTTTCAATTTAAATGCAAACGTAAAGGTGCTGATATGCTTTCAAAGGAGTGACCTTACGCCCACATTCATTTATCATCATGAGTCACCTTGGCTTCAGCCTTAATATAAATACGCTCCCTTAGGTCCTAATGAAACTGGGGTGGCAAGTTTGCTTACATTACAGAGACATGGCTTAAAATGACTGAAAGCACCATGGCATGCATTATTAAACAACAGTGTCTAATTACAGTTCTTGTGTTGGTACAAATACGGGCTTAAAACAAGATCACAATAATTTCCTGCATTCATTGTGACAGGAATATCAATGATGATAATTCATATGTTTATACTTTCAGATAAAGTCAGAATAAAAAAATAATAAGGTGCTTTCCCACACCTAAGTTAAATTTATAATTCAAGGAACTTTCAATTACTTTACAGTTACCCTCAAATTCAAGCACTTACTGTGGATACACATTTCAGGGGAGAGCAAGTTTAAATTTACCTTTTAAGATAAATTTTTCAGTTTGTTATGTGTCTAACACAGAGGTTCTTAACATTGGTGGCCTTGAGGGCCAAATATCAACCTCATGAGATAAAGGGGGCCACTTATACACTGGAGTCACAGGTCGATATTTACCTTGGTTTTGGTGTCAGTATGGTACAACAAGAATAACAAATCTCCAGTACTTGCTTTTTCTTTTTATTTTGAACCGGCAGAAGTGTCACATTCAGGTAGAGCTGAAGAGCTTCTTGTGAAGCAAAAATACAAACTAAACACAATAATTAAAAATACAACTTTATAATCAGGAAACTAATTAGGAATTTATAGTTAAAAAATCAATCTCTCCTAAAATAACAGGAAAACAATAGTTATGTATTCAATTTAAGATTCAGTAAGTTTCAAAACTGAAATCTATTTTATTGGTGTCCATCAATGCAGCAGATCTAGCTGAGCAATATTATGTGTGTATGAGCTCACATGAAGAGACAGTATCTTATATTTCCATTGTTTACGGATGCACGTGGCTGTTATACACTTGAGTCTTTCGCAGCACTGCATGTTTAGAAGCTGTGTGCAGATAAAACGATTTCAACTTTCACCCACAGCAGCATCCATTTGTCACACATACTATCAGTTTCAGAGAAGTGGACCAATCAGAAGAACTCAGTGGTATTACTATTGCTACTATTACTAGTACTACTATTAGTTTTATAATTACGGCTGCGTAAATAAATAACATACAGTTTTCTAAAATATTGAAAATCCTTTATTTTCATTACATTTTAAGATCCAGATACTTTTGTTAAAATAAATCAAGAATCACAAACAATGAAGAAACAGAACAAACCTAAAGACTGTCATAAACTGTGTACGCAGAAACCGTGTGTTGATGGAGCAGAATATGGAGCTCTGGTGCTGTAGAGACTGTCCAGCAGCTGGTGCAGGCTTCACTCAGTGTAATTATATATGAATTTTAAATAAATGGTTAAAAATAACCCAAAAAAGCAACAAATATGTTTAACTCAAGCATTGGCTTAAATAAATAACTTTTTTCAGAGTGTATATAAAACAGTACTATATGCTTTCTTCTTCATTTGGTTATATGATACTGTACAATGTCTGGTCACAAAAACAAGCAGTTTCAAACACTTACTGATGGTACAAAGTGCATGTGGAGTAAACTGTGTATCTGTAAAAAGGCTTGTACACATCCAAACCTGTATCATACATACACTGCTTCATTTATTCATTGCAGAGACCATTTCTTGATGCACTGTACAGCCCTGAGCAAATCAGTTCCAGATTGTAGAGGCAGATTCCGGGTTATAGGTCTTATCATCATTATCACACAGGAAGACTAATACTTGTCATGTGGAGATTTATAGTGGCATGTCATCTCTAGTTTGTACAGATGCAGTTGAACTGAATGCTGAGCTGGACTGAATTTCTCTATGGCCTGGAGGCATTGTGTCTGTCTCTAGTGACATCTGACTGTGACTCTTATTGTCTGAACACTGCAGAAACTAAGTGTACACATTCTCAAACATAAACACCTTCTGACAAGCCCAGCTTACACCAGCTTGCTTTTTCATGTTGTTTGCACTAGTTTAGTTGAACTTGTAGATCAGCACAACTTCTCTTGTGAAAAAAGCCTAGCTGAAGAAGTTTTTCTAGAACAGCACATTTACTGTAGTGTGACAAACTGTCAAGTTACATGTTTTATATTGCAAAATTATCGAAAACATACTTTTATTTTCATTTGATAATGATAGCTTTTAGTTACATGAAATTAAACTTTTTTTTTAAACTTGAAAACAACTTTAATAAACATATTTTACCTTTAATTCATGGTAAGAAAAAAAGCCCTTTAAAACTATGTTGACAGAATTTACAACAATTAAAACGGTTGGTTAATTATAGTTTATAAACTATACAGCACATATAATGGTATCATAATAGCTATGTTACCACATCCAAAGCTGCAAATTACAATATTGCCAAGTGTTTGGGAACACAATCATGCGAGTCGCTTAATACTCTAAATAGCATTTCCAATCCAAAGTATGTTTTTAAGCATTGCATGACGCTTCAGTAAAAGACTATATATACACAAGACATGTCACTCGTATAGTTTTGAATGGGAAAACGTTTAACGGTCAAAATGGTGAATTAAGCCCCGCCTACTAGTAGAGCTAGGGTTGAGCCGATAGATGATGCCATCAATATCACGATGCTGCCCAGCATTGCCGATCCTCCGCCCCTTCATGAGATCTGCTTCCTTCATGTCTGTCACTGTGCTGTTTATCTGACGCAGCAGGAGATTAAGGCACACTCTGACAGACATGTGAAAACAGTGGGCAGGTAGAACTAGCATTAAAGGCACAGGCAACAAAAACAGCAACATAGTATTCATAGCAGAACATTCCAATATTCTGAAGGCTATAATAAATTATCATATGTGTTTTTTGAACTGAAACTTAACAGAGAAATTCCGGACTATAAAAGACTTATGTTAAATCTTTAAAAAGGGGTAAAACAGGTGCTCTTTAAAAGGACTTTGTTTCAGTCCAGCATTTTTTAAGTAATATTCTGAAATGCAAAAATGTAAAAATCGAAACTGAAATAGCTATTGCAAGTTTTTGCTCATCTAAAAAAGCATCAGTATTACAAGAACTGACAAGGCAAGAATGAATTATCCATCCATTAATTACAATATGTAAGAATGCACTTGAGTAATGTCCAGTAGAGAAACAAATGATTTACATATTCCATCCATGCACTGTGTGTCTTAAATCCACGCTGATAAACAGTAGGCAAAAGTGCAGCAGTCTATGTGTGTGTGTGCCCCCTATAAGGCATAATATGGATGGGCCGTATTTAATGATGGCAGCACATGGTGAGGCCGCACGGACTGACTTACTGCTTTCCACCTCAAGATCTCATTCAACAAGACTGCTCTTCACAGGAGAGGACAAAGTACAGTCCATCACTGCCGAACAGGTTGTGTGTGTGTGTGTGTGTGTGTGTGTGTAGGTAGATAGAGAGCAGAACGTATTTCCCTCTGGCTGAAAAAACCTGCCGACCTGCCCTTGAATTTAAGGTAACAACATCAACACATGGCTCTCTGTGCATGACTGCACACATTTCATACTACAGGCCTGCACAGCTGCGCTTCTGCCTGTTTGTGTGCTGTGAAACACAACCGCATACTAAAAGCCAGAAAGATAGACTTAGTGGTAGACAGATGGATGGACAGACGAACAGATAGATAAAAAAAATTTTTTACCCTAATGAATGACAACGTTCATTTTTGAGGAAGACGAACAATCTTCATGATGATCATGTGTACTCTGTTTCAGGGCTGTATTTTACTTTAAACATCAAAATCTAGCTAATTTTGGTTAATTACCCATAATGCTTTATATTTGAAGGTCGACGATTTATCGGTTGATTATTTAGACCGATAAATAAAAATCTTTACTAGATTTTTCTTGCGCTGAAGTAAATCAAATGGCAGAAATGATCCATACTTTATTGGCTTTAATATATTTAATACATGGTTTTGAATACATACATAGTTTTAATTATATATAATATTTTGTGACTTCATGTTCACCTGGGGTACTCTGGTTTCAAAATTGACCGTAGTGTATGAATGTGTGTGAATAAATGTGTATGGCTGTTTCTCAGTACTGGGTTGCGGCTGGAAGGGCATCCTCTGCGTAAAACATATGCTGAAGTCCCTGATAAATAAGGGACTAATTGGAAGGAAATGAATTAATGAATGATTTACAGGCTAATATGGCAGCTGATATATTGTTTATGCCTTTAGTCAGCATTACCAACAGCATCTAGACAAAAAATCTACTAATATTATTGTTTTATTAAAGTCTTTTGGCCTCATATGACTGTGAGGGTCAGAAGAAATAGAGTAAAACATAAATTTTTGAACAAATTGCAAAACTGAATAATCATTTTCTAGTCAATTAATTTCTCTAATAAATGTAATGTGAATTCATTAGTGAAATAACAATTTGTTGTAGGCCTAACTCAAATGATGAACTAAGAATCAACATTTAAATATGCAATGTGACCACAGAATAATAAATGATTGCATTTTGAATTTGGTTTAGACAGATGGATTAACACAGTAATTCATAGCAACATGCATACATAAATACATTAATAATTACATTCACTACCAATCTAATCATATTTACAACAATGTAGGTCAATTTTTAAAGCCTGCTCAGTTTTGTGCATGTTTTTTAGAGTATTTCACATCACGCAACCTGTCCATGCTGGCATCAGTCTAATTTGCTTGCTTATACTGAGTGACAGATGAATTTGCATCAAAACACTGTTGAGTTGATTAGACGCACCATCATTGATGTCAACAATAACTTATGCGGCAAGCAATTTCTCCTCCATTTCGTCAACTATGCTGACAATTATGCCATTTTGCATTTTATTTATGTGCATTTAGTGCTATATTTTTTTTTAAACATGCATTTAAAGAAGCAGCTCTTTATTTGTGATCTACTGTATGAACTCACAGTAGTTAATTGGAGCCCATAAACTCTCATAAATATGAAAGTATTTCTGTTATGCTGATAGCGAAGCAATAAAGAAAAGAAAATTGGATTGAAGTGAACAATCAGCAGTTTTATCTGTGTGTAAAGTCTGACAACAAGCGTCACAGTATTAGTTGCCAAAAGAAAACAACAAATGTGACAGTGGACCAGAAAACAAGTCATAAGTGTCTTTTTTTTTTAAAGATTGCTAAATAAATAAGCATTCTATTGATGATGGTCACAATTATTACCCTAGAAACAACTATTTGAAAATCTAGAATCTGAGAATAAAAAAAAATCAATAATAATAATATAATAAAAAATACTAATCAAAAAATATGTTTTGATATATTTACAGTAGGATATTTACAGAAAGTCTTTATAGAACATGATTTTGATACTTAATTTTATAATGATTTTTGACATAAAGGAGAAATTTATAAATTTCACCTATATGATGTATTTTTGGCTATTGTCCAAAGTATAACCACGCAACATAAGACTGGTTTTGGCAACCCAGGCTCATTCTGAAAACATACCTCTATATACATTTTGAGAGAGCACCAAATATGTGCAAGGAGCTACTTTTTTTGCAGTTTTTGTTTTCACAAATTCACCAGAGGCTGCTGTGTACACTTTTTGAGATCTCAAATTTTTCTTGAGCGAGTGCCATTCGCGCCTGCTCTTCTCACATAAATCCACCAGAGACAGCTGACGACTGACTGTTTGACTAACTGACTGACTAACCAATTGACTGACCCACCCTCCTCCTTCACTAAACCCAATCAACAGTGTTTTCAAAAGCACTGATTGACCTGCCCACCCACTTCCTTAAACTCAACCAACAGTTTTAAAAAGAAATCCAGATAAAGAAAAGCCCTCAGCCGATTTTTACGACATTTTTACCCTGTTATTTACTTGTTTATTTCATTTTTTGGATTCTGTTTTTGTCTCATCATCGTGGTCAACTTCTCTCTGCATCTCAAGTCTGCTGACGTACATGGCAAGCTAACTGGACAAGTAGCAGTGGGAAAGCCGTCTATATGGAGGTAGGTGATCAGCTGGTAAGCGCGAAAAGGAACGGTATCATACTGCCCCATAGCATTTGTTTTAAAAACAAAATATAGCCATACAAAATTCTGGCTACATAATTTACTGTATGTTGGGTTTTGTGGTCTGGGGTCACAAAGAGTAGTGGCATACATTCACAATGCACTGTAAGGTATTATTATTAAAAATCAATGTTTAAATTGATGCCTAATCTCAGATGGCCAGACAATGATTCATCTTTTATAAATCATTTAAATGTTGGTGTCTGGGATCTATATTATATTATTGTAGTATAGTTACAACATGATTTTGTAAAACGTTAATTTAATTGTGTGACATGACTAAATAGTGTTTATGAATCACTGTTGGGATTTGGGAACAGTATTAAAAAGAATAAATAAAACTATTCTGTAGATGCTTACAATTTGGAAAACATTATAGAGAGAGTTCATCCAAAATTCTTACTATTTAATCACCCTCAAGTGGTTTCAAACATTTATGAGTTTCTTTCATCTGTTGATCCCAAAAGAAGACATTTTGAAGAAAGCAGTAAACCTGTAACATTTATAGTAGGAAAAACAATGGAAGTCAATGTTTACAGGCCCTTCAGCATTCTTCTAAACATCTTCTTTTGTTTTTAACAGAAGAAAACATATTCATAAAATTTTGAAACAAGTAAAGAGTGAGAAAATCATTCATTTTCATGAATAATCCCTTTTAAGTTCCAAGTAAACACATTTGCGACAGTGATGAGTGTGTCTTGCATCAGTATAGCCTGTTCTAGGTTTGCTTTCTGTTGGGTGTAGAGCTGATGTGACTCCTATGGCTGAGTCATACACATTAATAAAACTTCACCACAGCCTCTTCACAACCTGAGAGGAAAGCCTCCAAGATGACGCGTGCAGACTGTTTTGACACCGCTCTCTCTGACAGGACATTCAGAGCTGTTGACTGAGCTTTCTCAATGCACCAGACTACATATTTTAAGACACTGAAGTCAATCTTTCCACTCAGGTAAATAAGACTTGTCTAACCATCTCTCTCTCTCACAAGCACACACTCCAAGTCATCCGCACTGAAGCTGAAAGCAAACAGATGTAAGAATTAAGTGGAATTATTCTTTTTGGACCACATTTAGTACAGTCGACAGCTGATGGAAGCTAATGGGATTCAAAACAATACTAGGCCTGTTAGAAGCTGATTAAATCATTCATTAGGCCAATTAAAAAGATTAAAACAAGACAGCATACAGCATAGTGCAGGACACGACATGGTAAATAGAAACTGCTCAAAAGAATTGCTCATGCTTGTAAAGATTTACTGTATGTGATGCATGATTTAGGTCTTGTGTTAGTACTCGGCTGTGTAAATGATCAATAACTGCGAACAAGGTTTAAAATATGTAGCTTTAATCCAGTCAACACTTGTTCACTAAAATCTCAGACAATAATTGAGCTACCAAGATAGTAAGAACAACAATTAATAACTTATAATATAGAATAACTTTAACTGTTAAAAGCTATTAGTTACTAGTTAATTAGTCAAAGTTATAAGTAACTAATAAAGTTATGGTAAATACTAACCATATCTTTTTTTTATTGTAATGCAATATTTTATTATTGTATTATGTAATTATTGCGAAAAGCATTATACAAACAAGCTTGATTTGAATTGGATAATTATGAGTTAAACTGAGACTAAGTTTGCTTTATGTTGCGACGAGATGATCCCAAGGTCTTCATAATCCTGGACCAGGCCGTATCCTGAGTAGCTGCTGTGGTGGTCATGGTGGAGTGAGAGCATGAGACTGATTCCTGTGACGCTCCAAGGATAGACGAGTCTTCGCTGAGGTCCAGCTTGCGGCACCTAAACTGCAGCTCTGCAAAAGACGTTTGGCCATAGGAGAAATGGTCGTGCCCAACTGAGCCTCTTCATTGAGTTTCTTCATTCATTCATTTTCTTTTCGGCTTAGCCCCTTTATTAATCAGGGGTCGCCACAGCGGAATGAACAGCCAACTTATCCAGCAAGATTGTACGCAGCGGATGCTCTTCCAGCCACAATCCATCTCTGGGAAACATCCACACACACTCATCGACACTCGTACACTATGGACAGTTTAGCCTACCCAATTCACCTGTACCACATGTCTTTGGACTGTGGGCAAAACCGGAACACCCGAAGGAAACCCAAGCGAATGCAGGGAGAGCATGCACACTCCACACAACTGACCCAGCCGAGGCTCGAACCAGCGACCTTCTTGCTGTGAGGCGACAGCACTACCTACTGCGCCACTGCGTCGCCAACCTGGTTTCTCTCGAGGTTTTTTAAATCTTCACTTTCGTCAATTGATGAAGTTTTTTCCTCGCCGATGTCGCCACTGGCTTGCATGGTTCGGGATCTGAAGAGCTGCGCATCGATGGAATTGCTCCACAGTGTTTGGACTCTCAGTAGTCATTATTAACCACACTACACTGAGCTAAACTGAACTGAACTTAAACTCTGAAAACTGAACTGATACTGTTTCAGTTTACTATAATCTTCTATGTGAAGCTGCTTTGACACAATCTACATTGTATAAGCACTATACAAATAAAGGTGAATTGAATTGAATGTTGGCAAATATGCTTTATATCATAAAATGCTTAGGTAAAGTTGAGGTAAGACACAGGAGAAAAGTCTATTTTTTTAAAATAAATTAGGGTTCCACTTTAAATTAGGTGGCCTTAACTACTATGTACTTGTGTCAAAAAATAAATACAATGCACTTACTGTGTTCATAATGTATTGCAGAACACTTTCTCATTCTCTTGAGGTGGGATACTGGTAGGTTTAGGGATGGTTAAGGACATGCAGGTATTTAATAAATCATAAGTACAATGTAAAAACCATGTATTCACACAATAAGTACTGTATTTCTATACATAGCAGATGCTGGACAACAGAGATGAGAATACACGTGCAGTATTTATTAAACAGAGATTGGTCAGACAGGCAAAGATCAATCACAGGAGCAAACGGGTACAAAAAGAGCAATCCAAAAGAGTAGTCGGTACAGAGGCAAAGAGATCAGTCAGGTGGCTTACAACAAAAAACAATAAACAAAGCAACGGTCAGAAAACAGCACGGCAAAGGAAACAAAGTAAACGCTTCGTAGTGAAAAAAACGCGACTCAGCCACAATTGCTGCATCCCAATTTGCCTACTATCCATCCCAAATAGTATTTGAAAATAGAATTAGTATGGCCCAAACTTCAGTATGTTGAAAAGAGTATGCCAAAAGGTTCCTGGATTGTTTACTATTCCTTTGTAAAAAAATTTAAGTGTAGAAGCGTCCATACTCTAACCGCTGATATTGCCCACAGTACATTG
>CAIGQZ010000690.1:1015952-1028569 GCA_903798205.1 Danio tinwini | reverse complement strand
AAACCTCCATGATCCATTCATGTACAAGCACATTAAGAAGGCAGACACTACAGCTCTCTCTTTAAATGGGCCTCTGAAAACTAAAGCTGATCCAGTGCTTAGTAGGAGTATTCATTAAGATTTTTTTTTAAATGTGTAAACTAGTTTAGCTTCAAACAGCAAACACATTAACCAACCCACATGCTGTCACTGACTCACACAGGTGTGCATGTATTATGTCTTAAACTGGCAAGCTTAAGCCTAATACTCACACTATGTACAGTTGCCTTGCACGCTTGTCCCCCCTCCTGTCTCCCCCTATGGCCCGCACTCACATTACATTCGGGCCTGGGCGAGCTTACAACATCGATGATGCGCTGCTCAATAAACGCTCTCGCTCAGCACAGTGGAGATTTCTTTAGTTATATCTTTTTAGTTGTTTGATATGCGGTGACACGCAGTCTAATATTTTGCAGAACAGATCAGCCACTTTTGACGCTCATAAACAATCAAAGTCCTCGTGCTGCAGGAATTAGGAAGATTGCTGAAGGCGCAGCTGACGTGCTGTGAGAGATTTGCGTCTTTAATAATCTACTACAGTTTGCGTTCATTGAACAGTACGAATGATTAATTAATCAATATCAAACAGCCCCTCAAAAGTCACGTCTCACTTTCAGTTTCGGGCTTAGGCACGCTTGCACTCACACTGTAAGCGTACCGCGCCTGAGCCCAAGTGAACCGCGCTCAGGCCCACCTCTTTCAACCGGGCCAGGGCCGATGAGCCCGATTCAGAGCACTCACACTTCTCACACGATCTGGGAAAGGGGCCTGGGCACGGTTCGGATAGCATAGTGAGAGTAAGCCCTTAAACTGATATGCCGACTTTAAGCAACTGGCTTTTAATTAGTTAATATATTAGGCTTTTTGAAGAGATTCTAGGTAAAAAAAATAGATGGTTTGAAGATTAAATAAATGAAAATAGATTTGCTTTGGGCTTTCAGCATAAAATGAAATCAAGTGCTTTCAAGGATTTATTTATTTATTCATTTATTCATTTTTAAGTTGTTTGTTTAACAGACAGGCGACACAATGGCGCAGTAGGTAGTGAATGAGAGTGTATGGATATTTCCCATAGATGGGTTGCGGCTGGAAGGAAGGTTCATTCTGCTGTGGCGACCCCAGATTAATAAAGGGACTAAGCCGAAAAGAAAATGAATGAATGAATGAATGTTTAACAGATAACATGGGAAAAAAATTTTTTCAAGATTTTTGAGAAAAATATAAATTGCATTTTGAGAAAAAAATAATAGTTTTTTTTAGGTAAAAATAAAATAAAACTAAATTCTATTAAATTTCTGGTCATAGTTTCATATTTTGTAAGTGGGGCTTTTGTCAACAAACACAGATACAAAATGAAAGCATATGTATTGTAGTTT
Organism: Danio tinwini; assembly: GCA_903798205.1. NCBI lineage: Eukaryota > Metazoa > Chordata > Actinopteri > Cypriniformes > Danionidae > Danio > Danio tinwini. The sequence goes on along the minus strand of CAIGQZ010000690.1, from coordinate 1,027,154 downwards.
GTACGTGTATGTAATATGTATGTAATTATTATAAAATATCTACAAACAACAATGTAATTGTTTTGAGAAAAATAAAATAAAAATAAAATAAAATCAAGGTCATAGTTTCGTATTTTGTAAGTGGGACTTTTGTCAACAAAAATAGATACAAAATGAAAGCATATGTATTATTAAATTTGTATGTGTATGTAATTATTTTAAAATAATTATAAAAGAAAAATGAAATTGTTTTGATGAAAAAGTTTATTTAATTTAATTAAATTAGAAATTAAATTAAATAATAATATTTAAAAAGATCATAGTTTCGTATTTTGTAAGTGAGGCTTTTGTCAACAAAAATAGATACAAAATGAAAGCATATGTAGCCATATGGTATTTTTTTTACATCAATTTTATATGAACTCTTGCATACTGAAAGGGTTTGCTATTTCTGGACCCTTGTCAATATATTGTGTTCACAAGGTCGGAGTTGCTGTGCTCTTAAAGGGAAAGTTCACCCAAAAATAAAACTTCATTGCCTGCATGTTTTCATTAAGGTGACTAAACGATGACAAACATGTGATTTGTTTACAACTCTTACACTGTAAAAAAATCCAACTTACAAATTGTTAACTCAGTTTGAAATTGTAAGTTCGGTGGACATATTTTTGAGCTCAGAGTTCAATTTACTCATAAAAATTATTCAGCTGCATGTTTGGAACTGTTTGTTCAATGAAAGTAAAATATTCAGTTGAGGAGACTTTAAATTTTTATTTCTCCATATCTTCAAAAAATAAAAACCGGCAGCTTCAGTGTTTGAAGTTGTGCCAAATTATTCCATAAAGTATACTTGACTTAAATCAGCCTTTTCGGTCAACTTAAAAAAAAATATTTAGCACAACTTCAACCACTGAGGTTTAATAAACTCAATATTTCTTTGCAGCTGGTTGCTTTAAAATTTTAAGTTAACTCAACTTTTTATTTTTTGACAGTGTATTAAAACTTTGTGTTAGTCTGCATTATTCTAGTAATCTAGATTATCTGTGCTCCAGGTCTCTACTACAAGGCTTTTTAAGACATGAATGTATGCTTGAACTTCTTAATATCAGTTCTATTTACTCTCCATTCTCTGTGTGTGGAGCCTGAAAACAGAGAGTCGAGCTAAGGAGACTCCAGACTCCCTCGTGTCACCGTCGAGCTAACCGAGGGTAAATGGATAGTGAAAACTACAAAGTGGAAGTTAGGAAGTAATTGATTTCTTTCTCCAGAAGACGTGGCAAGCCAAGATCCCCCTATTGTCGCCTCGGATCCACATTCAGCAAAGTTCTCCAGAGAATACGGGCTCGCAAATTTCCCTGATCCTGCCCAGTGGAGCGAGAGCGATTGGGCTGTTACACAAGAGTCATGGCTCTGTCTGCAGGCGCTGTCCGTACACAGTGACAGCAGCGCTTCACACGCGACCACTCATCACTTCCCAGAGGCTATGACATGTTGCAGGCTCAAAGTTTTGGCTGATTGGGCCAGGAGTTAAGCTTTTGTTGAGGTTTTGCTTCCTTAAAAGGCTCTGCTTTTACCCAACCGGCCTTACTGCCATAGACCTTTTTGACAAGATGCATTTAACCGTCATCAGCATCTTAAGTCCTTGTAAGTGTTTAATATTTTGATAAAAAAAAATGTATGGACATTTATATGTATTTATGTATGTTACATCATCTTTGCATAAAATGACCAAAAACTAACTACCGCTTGTGTGACATGTTTGTTATTGAGTGTCTATGGGCGGGACAGTAAATTTGACGTTCTCTCTTCTGGCTGCCTTAAATTTGTCTCATATAATTTTTTAAAACTTTTTCTGAAAGTCTTGATAACAAAATCATGGAGATTTTTTTTTTCTTTTCTTCGCATCTGGTGTGCGATAAGCTTTATTCATATAGTGATCAGACGTACTTGCACCTTAGCTTTTATGAGACGGGATTAATGTAAACAGCTCACTATGAACACTTTTGTATTCACTTAAACCTTTCCTAACTTTAATAATGATTATTTTTAAGTGTATGTGTAAGATTAGCTGTTTGGTTAATAAAGTGCCATCTATTAGTAAAAACTAAGCTCAGAATCGATTCAAAGAGAATCGCAATGCTTTTGAAAAATTTCAGAATCAATGCAAAATCAATTCTCGATTCGCAATGCATCGACATATTCTCCCAGGCCTAGCATATTAGAGATTTTAAATGTGGGGAGTTAATGTATGTGATTATATATTAGCATGTATGTGATTATTATTAAATATTAGCATTACAAATTTTCAGTTTCAGTTCAGCATTAAAAATATTAGAGAAGGGCAGAGCAAGGGCTGACTGTCCCACGGACAACTGCCCATTTCTGTCTCTCTTTTCTTGAGAAAATGTTTAGACCTCAAACTGTTTACAACAACAATAAAATGGGAGACTTTCAGATGTTTTCTAACCAAAAAAACAAAATATTTACTGTAAAAACTGTTTATTCTAAAACTTTACTGTTCAAAATACAGGAGGAACATTTACATTAAACTATCATATTTTATTAACTTGTACAATGTTGATGCACCAACATGTTGATGTATTTACATTTATAGTATATTGTATATTTGTAATACAGAAATAAAAACACCACTAAAAACAGACGGAAATAAGAAAGTTACACAATGAACCAGAGCTCTTCACAAACAAGTTTTCTGCAAGCAGGGAAACATACTAATATGTAAAAGGTGCTCAGTGTCATTCACACAACCAATAAACACCATCATGGTAACACACATCCCTAAAGTAACACAGTAAACATTATTTATCAACATCAGATGTAATATAATACCCTAATAATGTACATAACTAAAGAGGAAAACAAAGTAAGGAAATTCTGGAAACTTAATTATTCATCTTGTATAATACGAAAACTTACTGTTAATCAGGTAACAGTCTTAAAGTAGCATTTTTTACAGTTACCTTTAAAATCAATGGCATTTTTTACAATGTATGCCTTTGTCAAAGGAGTACAGAAAATGTTTAGTTAAAGTGTAACTGCAGCAGAACAACAGTGAACTGCAATCAGAGGAGATGTGTTAGTAATAATGACATTTTTTGTCCTGTAAAATGTTATAATGTGCTCATAAAGTGTGCTCTGGAGTTCCATACACAAGTATGGCAGCACATATTGCAATATTAAAAACTATTAACTATAATAAAGCCAATGAAATTATAAGCATGCGATGTTGTAGTTACGTATTCAGTTAAGTCACAATCGTGCATGTATACAGTACATGAGTCAAATATACAGATAAAGATTGCCAAAACATTCTTATTTGGAACTCTACAACGTGTCTACAGAGTTTAAGATTTCTTAATACCATAATAAAAACCTATATATATATATATATATATATATATATATATATATATATATATATAATGAAAACGTATTGGCTCACTGTGAAAACGTACCCCCTGTATACATTTCTGGAGAGAGCGAATTATGTAGCTTGGTTTATCAGTCGGTCAGTCAGTCAGTCAATCGGTTGACAGTGGCCTCTGGTGGATTTACGAGAACAGCAAGCATGAATGGCAAGAGAGAACTTTAAAATCTGAAAAAGCTTACACAGGGGTCTCTGGTGAATTTGCGAAAATAAAAACTGCAAAAAAAATGTACCATCAGGGACATATTTCGCGATCTCCAGAAACTTATATTGGGGTACATATCAATAATGAGTTGATATATTTTTTACTGGCCCAGTAGTTCAAATATACAGTAGTTACACAGGTTTTTATTCAACAAAATGTTTTTTAATAACAAATCCAAAACAGTCCGTCAGATTTTTTGTGGTTTTGCCATCAAAATGCCTTTACATAGAACTTTCATATCTGTATTAAAGGATTTTAAAGACTTTTTAAGGCCTTTTAAAGAGAAATATAAAAGATATTTTAAGGATTTTGAGAAAAATGCTAAAATATCAGTAAAGCATATTTAAACTGTTCTACACCGCAAATCCATTGTGTTGTTTCATGTGATTTGGACATATTCCTTTATCAGCATCCTTGTTAGTCCTGGAAAGATATTTTAATTAACAAATGAGACATTCAAATGATTACTTAGCATAAACGCTTACACAAGAGTGGCTCACATTCAGTGCACGGCCAATAAAACCCAGCAGTCTGAGAAAAACAAAAGCATTTACTGAAGCTGTAATGACGGCCAAATCCTGAGAAATACACACAAAGGCCTTGTTACTGCCTGTCTGTCATACCAGAACTCCTTCAAAACCCCTTCAGCTCCTATCTGTGAATTCAAGCATGTACAGCAGGTCACTTCAATTCAAGCGTCGCACTCATGCTTTACCTGTGTAAGAGATATAAGGCTTCATCAATGTTTTGTTTCAGACAGGTGGTGTGAAGAAACACAGAGAATGACACTTTCCCTCAAGCCAGCAGCACAGGTGATTTAGAAGAGAAATACACAGGTGAGCAAAGACTCTGACAACCACTGTTCATCTTCCATTGGCAACGTTCACAAAAGTCTATGTGTGCGTTTCTGAACTGTGTGTTTAATGCGCTTACACAACGCCACTGGCAGCCCGTGAAGCAGCTCGAGCGGATCCATTCACCCCAATTCAATGATCACAGAGCGCAGGCTGAAAGTCATACAATGTGGATGGGGATTTTAGATAGAAATTTCTATATTAAGGAGCGCGGTTCACCTCACATGGAAGTACCGTTCATCACACACACGTAAGAGTGTCTCTTGGTTAACATTGTAAAGCTAAAATTAGCCACACGTTAGCAATCTTTTAGAGATAAAAAGAAAACAATCTTAAAAAAAACGTGTTGCTAGTGTTCAAAACAATGCTTCGGCTTTGGCTTTCACTGTATTTTTGGGTATCTTTAATACTTTAACCTAGAGATGCACTGACAAAATAGCATGAAAATTATATTAATGCTACGGCTGATAACTGTTCAATTTTATATAAAATAGTACATATATATGCTTGTACGAATGTATGTATGTATGTACAAACAAAATTAATGTAAACAACTAAATTAGTAAGTAATGCTGGGCAAATATTAATCATGATTAATCACATCCAAAATAAAGGTTTGTTTTGACATAATATATGTCTGTCCTGTGTACAGTATGTACACTCACTGGCCACTTTATTAGGTACACCTATCCAACTGCATGTTAAAGCAAATGTCTAATCAGCTAATCACATGGCAGCAACGCAATGCATTTAAGGAATAAGGAATCAATGTAGACATGGTCAAGACGATCTGCTGCAAACCAAGCATCAGAATGGGGAAGAAAGGGGATTTAAGTGACTTTGAACGTGGCATGGTTGTTGGTGCCAGACGGGCTGGTCTTAGTATTTCAGAAACTGCTGATCTACTGGGATTTTCCCACACAACCTTCTCCACAGTTTATGATGCCAGAGGTCAGAGGAGAATGGTTAGAGCGACATTCGGATGGTAGGGTCAGAATTTGGCATCAACAACATGAAAGCATGGATCCATCCTGCCTTATATCAATAGTTCAGGTTTGTGGTGGTGGTGTAATGGTGTGGGGGATATTTTCTTGGCACACTTTGGGCCCATTAGTACCAATTGAGCATCTGGTCAATGCCACAGACTACCTGAGCATGTCCATCTCTTTATGACCACAGTGTACCCATCTTCTGATGGCTACATCCAGCAGGATAACATGCCATGTCATAAAGCGCAAATCATCTCAGACTGGTTTCTTGAACATGACAACGAGTTCACTGTATTCAAACGGCCTCCACAGTGACCAGATCTCAAGCCAATAGCGCACCTTTGGGATGTGGTGGAATGAGAAATTCGCATCATGGATATGCAGCAGGCAAATTTGCAGCAACTGCATGATGCTATCATGTCAATATGGACAAAAATCTCTTGAGGAATATTTCCAGTATCTTGTTGAATCCATGCCATGAAGGATTAAGGCAGTTCTGAAGGCAAAAGGGGGTTTAACCCAGTACTAGTAAGGTGTACATACACAGATGTACGCATATGTTTGAGAAAATGCCATATAATGTTGAATATATAATACAAATTATATATACACATTTAAATATAGTAAATGTATAAAGCTAAATAGTTTCTGATAGTTTTGTCTTTATGTATGTGTGTATCATATATACAGTATATATATAATATACATAATCTACATACATATATTATGTCCAAACAAACTCTAAATTTGGATGTAATTAATCATGATTAATCTTTGCTCAGCACTATTAGTAAGTACACAAAAATAATGCACATGAGAAAATTTAAAAAACAATAAAGTATGCAGTAAATATGTAAAAATAAATAAACAAACAAATGAAATGAGCTAACAAAAAACATAATAAATAGGCTTAGTCCTTTTATTAATCTGGGATTGCCACAGCGGAATGAACTGCTAACTTATCCAGCATATGTTTTACGCAGCAGATGTCCCTCCAGCTGCAACCCATCACTGGGAAACACCCATACACTCTCATTCCCACACATACAGACAATTAAGCTTACCCAATTCACCTGTACCACATGTCTTTGGATTGTGGGGAAAACCGGAGCACCCGGAGGAAACCCACGCGAACAGGCAATTGTGCTACCCACAATTGACGCCACCATGATGTCTATATTCAATACAAACTTGTGTAAAAAAAACAAGTTGACTTATTGTATACACATTAAACAGTGTTGTCAAATAATCAGTCCAGTTAGATAAATATGTTATAGACCACTATTGGCAACAGGAAGTTCTGGTGTCTTTCAACTCTTTGCTTACTGGCCCTATGAAGAAGCACACAATAGTTTGTGCTCTTTCTGAGTTAGCATTCAAAGCCACCTCTGCATTTTTTATTTATTTATTTTTTGCACTTGTCAGCACTATCTATAATGTGTCCGTACAGGAAACAGCTGTGAAGCACCGGTGGTCAAAGCTCTCAGTGCAACGCTTCGGTCCTGAATCTCTGATTTATCTCCCACTGGTCCGTCTACGTGAGTGGCATCAATGAACACCTTTTTTTTACAGTCTAGGCCCAGCTTTGCATAATAGTGCCTGACGTACAGTGGAGTGAATATTGTATAAACACACGAGCCAGTCCAAATCCATATTGTCTAGACGTTTCACCCCAGCTGGCCTAGGAAAGCTCAAACCCTTATTAAAGCACAACACAAGTATCAAAGACAATTAATCACGCCTGATAATAATCAAATAAACAATGATTCATTCATCCATTAATTTTCTTTTCAGCTTAGTCCCTTTATTAATCTGGAGTCGACACAGCTGAATGAACCACTAACTTATCCGGCATATGTTTTACGCAGCGGATGCCCTTCCAGCTGCAACCCATCACTAGGAAACACCCATAAACTCCCATTCACACACATACACTACGGACAATTTTAGCTTACCCAATTCACCTATAGTGCATGTCTTTGGACTGTGAGGGAAACAGCAGCACCCGGAAGAAACCCACGCGAACATGGGGAGAACATGCAAACTCCACACAGAAACGCCAACTGCACCAGCTGGGGATCGAACCAGCAACTTTCTTGTTGTGAGGCGATCGTGCTACCCTCGTGACACCCCCACACATTGCATATCAGTGCTTATATTATATATACGATATATTGCAAATCCTTACAAAAATGTGGTGCTCTTGTTAACTGAATGAGTCAAATCAATGATTCACAGATCCATTTGTAATAAAAGTCAATTGCTTCATTTCTAAAAGAATCAGCAGCTTTGAACAAATCAATTGAATCAATGAGCCATGGGTTTTGCCGCCACCTGCTGCCAGGTTTAGTGTCATATTTATTCAGCTCTATCTATGTCAGGACAAAAAGACCAGCACAAAAACACACCAAAGACACAGCCTAAACATCATCATCAAGAATACACACAACCCCAAAATGAGCTAGTTTCCAGCTTTCGTGTAAATTATCTTAATTTTAGTTTGGTTAATAATGACATTAATAACGTAGCTGTACACAAATATAGGTTTGGACAATTCAACCCGCACAAGTGGACATTTTCAACCTCAACCTAATTTGAGTTTGACACCCCTGCCTTAGGGTGAGCATCGAACTCTTCTTTTTTTTCCATTTGTAGGTTTTGGTAATGGGTTTTGCAGCAGGTATTGATTAGCTGTCCGGGTGGTATTAATCTGGGACAACAGGAATATAAATGAAACACACGGCCTCGTCTTGTACACAACTCTTGAAGTCAACAACCCCCACATTACAGCTGAGACTCTAGAGTAATAAACAAATGAGATACTGATCCCTGTTCGACAACGTCCGACTTGATAGTCTGAGGAGTTGAGAAACAAGACAGTGCAGATCAGATTGCGTAACAGCAAAACCGCTCGTCCATTAGGAGACGACATCGGAAGATAAGTGAAGCCAATTAAAGTTTAATTTTGGAGATGAAAAGGCAAAATTAGCTTATTTTTGTCAGATATTTGAAGACACCTGGAATGACCCAATAAAAATCTAGAAACTCGGTACTCGTCACAGCAACCTCATTCTGTCAGACACAACTTCTTTAAGAGAAATAAAGAGAGGTGGCCCAGACAAACACACACACTTGCTCTGAGCTCTGCAGAGACAGACAACAGCCATTTAACCAGCTGAGGAGGCTTTTATCTTACCAATAGAGCCCTTGGCAAAATAATGTAATGATATACAAGCAGTTACATATAAAAATATAGACATTTTAAGCCTCTTTATATTTTGAGAACATGTTTTTTTTATTATTACTATTATTTGTGAGAAAAATCCTAAATGTCTGCTTACTGTAGTGCAGCAAGACAATCACTCCAAAAAATTTTATTAAATAAAGATTCACGCACAATACTATTTCTTCAGCATTGAGTATTACAGTTTGCTTTAGCTCAATTCTTGATTGAAAGTTTCATTTTTCAAAACAATAAGTTTAGATGTCTGAACAATGTTTGGTGCACGTGAGCAAACAGTAAGTACAACTGTCTAGTTTGGACAAAAACTAATTGCATATGGCTTGTTAATCAAAACTGACGAGTCAATTCTCATTTAAACTGTCAAACTCTTCACAACTTCTCAATTATGTTTATGTTATGTAAGCCATCACACTCAAAACTTTAAATTCAGTATTCAAACATTTGTATATGCGCATAATTACACCATAAATAACTGATGTTGACATTGTTTGTAATGTCTGCTAAATTGGTAAATGACCTCTAGTTGAAATGCAATTTGTGTCATCTATTTATCATATATGGTACTAACCTATATATGCAAACTATATAGATTGCCAACAGCACAATCACTACATTTACAATCCTGAACTCCGGCATCATGCTTGTGGAAGAACAATTGGAAGAAGCTGGCAAGGCCAACAAGAGTGACAGGATGTCCACCAATTTTTTTTTTTTTTTCATGGATAATATTTTGTAGTTTGTGGTGAAATATGCAATATAGTAATTGGACAATCAAGAATGCACTTTGCATGTACACAAATGAATGTACTTTTAAATACAAATGTTCTTATATTTTCTATGTACTATTAACTCTTCTCAACAAATATCTTAATTTTTTTAAATCTTAATTTCCATGGTTGACTGTCATGATGAAAAAACAAGTAATCATTTTAAACAATGTGGTTCACACAATGACAAATACACTTTATATGAAGCATGAATGAAATGTTTTGGGGGTAATCACATTTTGCAGACTTGCAATAAAGTTCTAAAGTTCCAGCAAATGGTTTTGCACTCACAGTTTAGAGAATGTTAAGACTGTTTTGAAAAACATGCCAAAACAATTGAGAAAAACTGTAAAAGTATGATTACAACAACCTTTTAGATTTATTTTTTTCTCTAAAACATGTTTATCTTACACGAATCATTAAAACAGCTTTTATCAGTCTTTAACTTATTTCAGTCTTACAAAAAAGACAAATTATTACAGAAGAACCTAGAGTAAAATTTTACAGCTTGAACATAAACTATCACTACCATGTTTGGTAGTGATAGAAATAGATTAAATCAGATGTTGGTGACAACAACTTTGAGTATCAAAACATTATACAGTTTTTCTCAGTCGCTTGAGTGCATTTCTCACAACACTATTTACATTTGCACAACAGTTAATGCATTTCTCAAAACAATTATTCATTTGTGCACATCCCAGTAGCAGTTTCTCATTCCTTCCAGCAAATTGCAAATGCTTTTGGACATGCATCAATTACTTTCATACAACTCTCTGCTGTTTGTAACATTATCATTTGCTTATGTCATGTCAGTCAAAATTAACTAAACTTGTGGATGCTGAATAGACATTCCATATAAAACTAATAGTCCTCATTTCATTACTTGAGTCATTACATACAAAAATGTTGAACTAGTTGTCAAAATCTGTCAAGCAAATTTTATTTAAAAACTTTACATCTTTTTTTTCTGAAAATGTCTTCTAAATTGAACAATTTCATGAATGATTTACAGACCTGTGTATGTTGTAGGTTCAGTTCCAATATGTACTGCAATATTGTTTACAGTTGTGCACAGCTCTACCCAAGGGAAGTTTATGTTTATTGTAAATAATAGTGTCTTTAGTCTTTTGCACAATGCTAAATAATTACGTTATAAATTTGAATTGTAAAGAGCATCTGCAGTAAAAATGTGAAACATACATATTCAGTGTCTTGTAATCAGATACCTCACTAAATGCAGTGATGTCTTACTTTACAGTTTTTCTCAGTCGCTTTGGTGCATTTCTCACAACACTATTTACATTTGCACAACAGTTAATGCATTTCTCAAAACAATTTGTCATTTGTGCACATCATAGTAGCAGTTTCTCATTCCTTCCAGCAAATTGCATATGCTTTTGGACATGCATCAATTGCTTTCATACAACTCTCTGCTGTTTGTAACATTATTATTTGCTTATGTCATGTCAGTCAAAATTAACTAAACACTGTATTTACAAAAGTTGTGTTTACTGGGAAACTATGGCCATAAACATCCAACAAAGTTGAGGTGACAATAATTGCTGTAATGAATAAAAAATTTTCTCCCACAACAACTAAACAACAACAACAAAGTTTTCTCCCACAACAACTAAATCATATTGTCTTGTCACAGTAGTGACTAAAAAGATAGACAGACAGACAGACAGACAGACAGACAGACAGACAGACAGA
>CAIGQZ010000690.1:987395-1006915 GCA_903798205.1 Danio tinwini | reverse complement strand
ATTATGCCAAACCCCTATTATGCCAGTGTTGTGTTGATGTTGCGAATAAAAGTCAGTACGTTGGGTTGGGCGGCGGGGCGCATTTGCCGCCCTCTTTATTATGCCGCCCTAGTGTCGAAACACTATGCCAGCTTTACGTCAGCCATACCTACACGACTATGCTATTGGATGACCCTCATGATACCATTTGTTCCTGTTTGACCAATTCCTGCCTGACTAAGCTGTTAATAAACTGCATTTAAACCCTAATCTCCGCTGTCACTCCGACTCCAATGTTGCAGAAGACTTAGCCATATGTGTGTGAGGTAAATATATGGTCCATTTAATCAGTCTATGATTCACTTCCAGCTGTGTGTGTACAATCAGAGAGAGAACTGGAACTGATGTGTGTGTAAGGTGCATGATGGGATTTGAAGCACAGTTCCGTGACAGATTTGTAGTTCTCCAGCGATCTGCACCTGCTAGATCGCTGGTGGTTGTGACAGTAGAGAGTGTCTTCTCTAAGTCATAGAAAAAATGTTTATTAGCCACTTTTTATCTCAGAAAGAAATTGAAACTGGACACATTCTTAAGTAGAAAAGAGGCTTACTAAAGTGGCCCAATTGTATAATTACAGATTTTAACTGTGTTGACAGCTCTGTAAACTCCAGTTTTAACTTCCAGAGCTAAAATGAAAGATAGCGTATAAACAAAGTCTAGCAAATGTCTAATGAACCTATTTAAGCCCATTTTACACAGAGTCAGACAAATTAAAGCCTGTTTTTGCTACAGTTAAGAGTCTGAATCAGCATTTTAGATAGTTATTTTATGATCAACTGCGTGACGATATTTAGCCCACCGCACCTCAGAGGTCTGCTTCCCTAGATATAACTCATTGTTCCAAAATCAAAGGGTAGCAGTGGGCATCATTAAAACCCCCCCTGTGAGCACACATCTATTGTTATTTCAGAATGTTACAAAGTAATGAATTGCTGCGCTAGGAGAAAACTTAATCAAGAGGATAGCGCATACAGTAGCTCATCTTTCATGCTGCCGCCTCCGCGTTATTCACTAAGACTGGGGAAATCACTCAGTTATTCCGTTTCAGTCACATCCTACAGTTCAGGATTTTGTTTTCAGAAGGCAACAGTTAGGTCCATAAATATTTGGACATCGAAACAAATCTAACATTTTTGGCTCTATACACCAATACAATAGATTTGAAATGAAACTAAGATGTGCTTTAACTGCAGACTGTCAGCTTTAATTTGAAAGTATTTACATCCATATCAGGTGAATGCTGTAGGAATTACAACAGTTTGCATATGTGCCTCCCACTTGTTAAGGGTCCAAAAGTAATTGGACAATTGGCTTCTAAGCTGTTCCATGGCCATGTGTGTTATTACCTCATTATCCCAATTAAAATGAGCAGATAAAAGGTCCAGAGTTCATTTCAAGTGTGCTATTTGCATTTGGAATCTGTTACCGTCAACTCTCAAGATAAGATCCAAAGAGCTGTCACTATATGTGAAGCAAGCCATCATTAGGCTGAAAAAAAACATCTGAGAGATAGCAAAAACATTAGGCATGGCCAAAACAACAGTTTGGAACATTCTCAAAAAGAAAGAATGCACCAGTGAGCTCAGCAACACCAAAAGACCTGGAAGACCATAGAAAACAACCGTGGTGGATGACCAAAGAATTCTTTCCCTGGTGATGAAAACACCCTTCACAACAGTTGGCCAGAAGAACACTCTCCAGGAGGTAGGTGTATGTGTGTCAAAGTCAAGAATCAAGAGAAGACAACACCAGAGTGAATACAGAGGGTTGTAAGATGTAAACCATTGGTGAGCCTCAAAAATAAGAAGGCCAGATTAAAGTTTTAAAAAAGCCTTCACAGTGATGGAACAATATCCTATGGACAGATAAGATCAAGATCAACTTTTACCAGAGTGATGGGAGGAGAAGAGTATAAAGAAAGAAAGAAACTGCTCATGGTCCTAAGCAGTGAAGCATGGTGGTAGTAGTAACATGGGCATATATGGCTGTCAATGGAACTGGTTCTCCTGCGTCTACTGATGATGTGACTGCTGATAAAAGCAGCAGGATGAACTTGGAAGTGTTTCAGGCAATATTTTCTGTTCATATTAAGCCAATTCTTTAGAACTCATTGGACGGTGCTTCACAGTGCAGATGGAGAATGTATAAGTGGCTTAAAGCATACTGCAAAAGCAACCAAAAAGTTTTTGAAGGGAAAGAAGTGGAATGTTATGCAATGACCAAGTCAATAACCTGACCTGAATTCGATTGACTTTGCATTTCACTTGCTGAAGACAAAACTAAAGGGAAAATGCTCCAAGAACAAGCAGGAACTGAAGACAGTTGCTGTAGAGGTCTGGCAGAGCATCACCAGGGATGAAACCCAGCGTCTGGTGATGTCTATGCGTTCCAGACTTCAGGCTGTAATTAACTGCAAAAGATTTGCAACCAAGTATTAAAAAGTAAAAGTTAGATTTATGATTTTTGGGCACATATGCAAACTGTTGTAATTCCTACACCGTTCAACTGATTTGGATGTAAATATTCTCCAATTAAAGTTGACAGTCTTTAATTTCATTTAATTTCAAATCTATTGTGTTGATGTATAGAGCCAAAAATGTTAGAATTGTGTCAATGTCCAAATATTTATGGACCAAGCTGTATATAAAAGTAATAATTACCTACCAGGCAAAGAAACTATTGTGTTACATAAAAAAGACTATTTGTCAAATGACTATAAAATAAAAAAACAAAACATTGTACACTAATCTTCAATTTTTAATGTTGTTGTGGGACATTGTGAGAGACGACCATCAAATTCAACAGATCATTATAAATATTAACTTAAATATTCTTGCCTTTACCTCAATGAGTGAACAGTAGTGCTTATATATCCAGTCTGCAAAAGCTATCTTTTACCTAGACACACAAATCGTCATTACTTGTTGGATAAGGGTCCCGCCCTAACCCCAAACACACACACCCACCCCAGAGAAAGAGAGGTCCTATGGCTGAGACACACACTGCTCGCATGAAAACCAATTCAGTGTTCTCAATTATAGTAACGCGAATTGTATTGTCAGTAGAGGCAATGGCGTTGTAATGGACGAAAGGGTAATTTATTTGATTACTCGTTACTGAAAAAAGTATTGCAGGATCCTTGTTTTGCAGCATTTTTCATAACATGTCCCATATCGGTAAATAATGGCAGCTTTTTCTGAATGCATGAGCATTTACACTAAGAAAACTTTCTGGACTAATACATTTTCAACCCTAGAAGTAGTTGAACATGAACAATATAAAAATGTATTTAGACCTGTATTAGTGATGACATCTTGTTATTGGATTGACCAAAAGGAAATTTAAAACCACTTGTAAACATTTCCTTTGAACATGGTACACAATAAATTTGACTCGACTCTGAGCTTTAAACTTCTCAAAGCACTGAGAATCAGAGCCAAGCGCTTCAGTCTGTCTTTATATAAACAACTCTTTATTGTACAGACCTTGCATTTTACAAGTTTACCTCTGTACTCCCACCAAACAACAACTGTGGACGTTGGATCAGCAAACATTTGGCCATTAATCAAAACCCCCTCAGCTGCTGTCCTGAATGATGCACGCGGCAGATCTGAAGAGCAAGAAAGTAGAAGGAAACTGACAAGCGCTTTTTACTTGACTGTGGCCTCTGGCGCAGTGGGAGCATGGAAGCATTAAATTGTTTTTCAGATGGTTGTTTCCCTGCCTCTCCCTCTAGATGTGTGTCAAGGTTTTACATCACTACCCTTATTAATGTCAACACTCGGAACCTTAGGTCAGCCGAGGAGGACACACACTTTATATGATCAGCTGGTGTTATTGTATACGCTACTGTACACATGTCCAAAACTGCAGAGGGGTTTCAACTCTAAGTTATGAAATATGATCCTGAAGGCACAAGATACTGATATCTGTTTTGCATCAGAGTGATTTTAATGCCTGAGAAACAGTCAACCACATCAAACAGTAGTTAAATAATGAACAGAGTAGATACTGAGAGCTTTTGTATCATTTGCAGTACCATCAGTTATTTCTATACTTCAATAGTGAAAGGCATGAAGGGCATACTTTTGCATCTGAAACCACTCGAAAAGAAACCAACAAAAATATCAACCAGTGACCTTTTGAGGACACAGTCAAGGGAAATGAATAAACTATTCATTAAATAATAAATAATAAACAATTATGAATCATTTCAAGGGATAGTTCACCTAGGAATAAAAATTTGGTCATTTACTCACATTCAAGTTGTTCCAAATCTGTATGAGTTTAGTTAATCTAATGAACACACAGGCACAGCCATATCACCCTGCAGCCCAGATACTCAGTGAAGCTAAGCAGGGCTGAGCCTGGTTAGTACTGGCATGGGAGACCACATGAAAAAACTAGGTTGCTGTTAGAAGTGGTGTTAGAGAGGCCAGAAGGGGCACTCAACCTTTGGTCTGTGTGAGTCCTAATGCCCCGGTATAGTGATGGGGACACTATACTGTCAGTAAGCACTGTCTTTCGGATGAGATGATAAACTGAGGTCGTGACTCTCTGTGGTCATGGCACTTCTCGTAACAAGAAGGGATGTAACCCTGGTGTCCTGGCCAAATTCTTTTCATTGACCCTTACCCATTATGGCCTCCCGATCATCCCCATCCACCAAATTTGCTCTCTGACTGTCTCTCCACTCCACCAATAGCTGGTGTGTGGTGAGCACACTGGCGTCGTTGTCCTGTGACTGCTGTCGCATCATCCAAGAGGATGCTGCACACTAGTGGTGCTGTGGAGGGATCCCCTTCATGATTGTGAAGCGCTTTGGGCGTATAAATATACACCTAATATCTATTGAAATATCTATATAAATAAACATTACATTATATTACAGCACAAGAGAAGATATTTTGGAGAACAAAATGTAATTTAATATTGTTTGTTACAATAATATTCTTTTGTGTTGTTTTTGTTATCATATTCTTATGTGTTGTCATAGTCTGTTATTTCTTCAGACTATATTCTTTTATATTTATCAAAAGAAAGAAACTGAAATCAATTAAAACAAATTGAGGGCACATGCTAAGTAAATTGTTATTTATGGGTGAACTAGCCTTTTAACACAATCTAACCAAACTCACTAATTACTACCATCTTAAAAACTGTTTAACTTACAGTAAGGAGCAAATGCAATCCTATCTCCTTTAATAACATCAATTCAGAGTGTAATTTAACCTAAACACAAGCAATTACTTAATGCTTAAGTTAAGTATTAACAGAAAACTGAACTGTAAACGGAACAGAATGTTATTAAAATGTGTTTTTTGTTCCTGTGTATATTACAATACAACAATAAGCCCCATGAATCTGTGGTTTACAGCAGGGGTCTCAAACTCAAATTGGTGGGGAGCCATATTGGTCACTGACAATTCATAGGAGGACCGTTTTAACATTCTAGCACACAAAAAAAGTGGAAACCTGATGTAATTGATACGCACACACATTCTTCCCCAGAGTATCAAAGAGTATAAAACTGATAATAATCAAACAAGCCTTGAATATTTACAAAAATAAAACTTTAGTAAAAATATAGCACTTACGGACATATTTCTCCATTTAAATCAGCCCCAGAAATAATCTGCATGTGCGCTAAATTTGACCGCACACTGATAGAAACCGAAAGTAACCTGAATATATAGTACAGTACATTAAATGTCCAGTGTATATGCGACTGCATAACAATAATAGTGATTCAAAAATATATGTTTTGTTGGGCCGAATCTCGTTATATTTTTGACGTCAGTTGCGGGCCAGAGGGAGGAGGAGGGTGCAAATGGCCCGTGGGCCGGCAGTTTGAGACCCCTGGTTTACAGTGAATTTATAAAAGCTAAGAACACTAATAAACACAATGCAGGGCGAAATGCCTGAAATCCCCTTAGTAGTAATGAATTCACTATAAACAGCTTCACAGGGCTTATTGCTTTTTTTTTTTAAATGGCTATTTCATATAAGTAACAAGCTTTTGCAAAATACAGCAAAGTAAACAAAAATGATTTCTGAAAGCAAAATGCTTGCCAAGCAACAGTCACAGTTGTATGTTTATAGAGTCATTTACAACAGCTTTGACCAGGCTCAACCAATCACAATCAAGGGCTGAAATAATCTGTTCAATCAAAATCAAATAAAGGCTGTTATTTTTATATTTTGTTATTTATCAAAATAAATACTTAATTGATTAGAAGATGGTCAGAAGCATCAGAAATGTTTTACTTATACTATGTTGGCACCGTGTGTATCTGTGGGTGTTTTTAGTTTTGAGTCAGCACTGATCAATGGGCACAGGCCAGGCAGACAGGCCTTTAAAAAGAGTGATGGGAGGATGAGAGCTGAGGTTGTGCGGCTTCAGCGAGCGCATCACTTCAGCAGCAGCAGGCTATAAGGCACCTCCGTTTGTCTCATCATTTCTCAGCTGTCAGCCAACAACAACCCAGCCACTGCAGACAGCGATGGAGAAAAACAGCTACTGGCTTTCTTTGATGGGGTCCTTGTTTATGATTTACATTTCTAACTTTGGTTCGTGTTGCTGTTTGAGTAACAGCTACATCTGCAAAGTTACAACGCTTAAAGCAACAAGCTTTTTCCTGGGTATGTGACATCACAAACCCTAAAATGAACATAAAACACACCCCTGTGTGCACAGATAATGTGTCTGAGATAATGTGGCTGCAGAGCAGGAGTGGCTTCATATAACCTGAAAGTCAACAGACTTTTTTTAGGAGAAATTGCAGAACAGAAACAGCAGTGTAGAATAAAATTAAAATATAGGGATAAATGATGACAGACCATTGAATTATTAGAGTATAATGCTGATCTGAGATGGTGATGTGGTCATGATGCAAACCTTGAGTGACTGTTATACGATAGGTGTCCATTAACAAACTAGACTCAACTATTCCACTTGTAATACATTTACCAAACCTAAAGACATGTTTTAGACATGGTTAAGGCTGGGCAATTTGACCTAAAATCTAAATCTGAATTAATAGCTCAGATTTTAACTCAATAACGATTAATGAACGATTATTTTATTTTTTGTCCTCAGTTTACTGACAAGTTTTGTACACTAAATTAGCTCACATATTACAGGTGAGAGACTTTTGAATGAAGAATGGATTATTCATTCATTCATTTATTCATTTTCTTTTCGGCTTAGTCCCTTTATTAATCAGGGGTTGCCACAGCAGAATAAACCGCCAACTTATTCAGCATATGTTTTATGCAGCGGATGCCTGATTAATGGATAACTTGATTTTAAAATAATTGAAAGAAACACACACTATCTACTATCTATAATTTTTTATTGAACATCAACATTGAACAACTGAAATTAAAACACACATCGCCTAAAACCAACAGTCACTTTTTTCTCTTAATAAAGTGAAAATAAATAACTTGCACTTTTGGAAACAAAATAAATAATTTTCAACGTTTATCATATTAAGAGTAGAAGGTATAGGGTACCTTTAGTATAGTAGGGTATGCGTCTTAATGAAGGCTGCGCCGTGAGCACACGTGGGCTCGACGTAGAAGTATAAACCAGCCAGAGCGGGGTCATGTGACCCCATGCGTGGTAGGAAAAGTAATCAAAAAAATTGACCTGGAAAAATTAGTTTGATTATAGGTTTTGAATGTCGATTTCGATTGCTTTTCAATTAATCACCCACCTAGACATGGTCATCAAGACATTTGCTTTTGTTTTCAAGCAGCTCCTATGTGCAGAACTAGTTTCTTATCTCATCCAACGATTGTGTTTTCTTAACTGGAATTATGCTGTTTTACTAATTACCGTATATTGTTAAATACCGTAACTGGGACAACACAGTGGCTCAGTGGTTAGCACTGTCACCTCACAGCAAGAAGGTCACTGGTTTGAGTCCCGGCTGGGTCAGTTGACATTTCAGTATGGAGTTTGCATGTTCTCTCTGCGTTGGCGTGGGTTTCCTCCAGGTGCTCTGGTTTGCCCACAGTCCAAAGACGTGGTATAGGTGAATTGATTAAACTAAATTGGCCATAGTGTATGTGAGAGCGTATGGGTGTTTTCCAGTACTGGGTTGCAGCTGGAAGGGCATCTGCTGTGTAAAACATATGCTGCATAAGTTGGCGGTTCATTCTGCTGTAGCAGTCCTTTGATAAATACAGAGACTAAGCCGAAGCAAAATGAATGAATGAATGAATGAATAAATACCGTAACTGAAAATTTTCAGCAATACAGAACTGTAATTTGGTCAAGACCTTGGAAATACTTGAATTTTGCCTAAAAAAATAAAATAAAAACTTCCTAAAAATAATTAATGTGCACCTTTATGTTCATCATCATGTCCATGATTTAAAATCAAACATTAAATAGATGTATAGTATACGTGAAACATAATGTAAATTTGTTTTTTAATGAGGCTTGAGCACTTTACAGTACACTGTATTAACACATTCAAGCTTTCATAAATGGCTGATTGACCTCTTCTTTTAAAAACTATTGGCCCCTTATTCCTGCCATAACTCTCATACCTTGAACTCTGATCTCCATCATGCATCTATGGACCCAAAGCTCATAGAGATAACAGCTGTTTAGTGTTCACACTTTAAAATATTTCACACACACTGACCTACCCAACCCAGGGCCACATAACCTTATATCAGATTATCAGCTTGTAGTTCCCAAAGGCATGCAGTCTATGATGCTTTAGCAGACACGTGTGGAATGACAATCGCCTCCGTCCTTGATCAGTTTACTACACACTAAAATATATGAGAAATGAAAATTGCCTTGAAAATAATAAGAAAAAAAAGTATTGAAATGAAGATGCCGGTGTATTTCTGCAAACGACATGGAGCTTTAGTAGTTGTCATCCATTATCAGACTGCTGTGGCTTTGATTTACAGATATGCATGTTCAAAGCATCTGCAGTGGTGGATTTGAGTTCATCACAAGAGCTTTATTTCTCTGCTTTCTTGCTGCACCTCTCAAAATAAAATGTCAGGCTTTGTGGATGTTATGGCAAATATGGGTGACATTATTTCTAGACAGTTTTTTTATGGTGCACTACCTCTCGATCTCGACCTCTCGAGTTTAGGATCAGCAAGCCTTTTCTTATTCGAAGATTTAAAATAAAAAAAAATAAATTAGAATTAAAAATGACAATAAAGACATTTATAATGTTACAAAACAGCTATAATCATTAGAGGTGTGAACCTACAGGTACACTGGTCTCACTGTTCGGTTACGATTATCATGCCATCGATTTGGTTCAATTCAATATCTCGGTTTATTGATGATACTTTCCATAGACAATTTTATATTTTACTTAACAGCACAACAATTCTTGTATTAAAATGTATGAATATATTATTTATAATACAATTTTGTCCTTTAATGCAATCAGTCAAATATATGAACTGTACCTTTAATCTTACCTGCTCAAAGAAAACACATTGCATCAAACAAAACTCAAGTACATGCACAGAACAACATGAGCATTTAAAGCAAATAAACCAACATGACTATTATCCAGCTTGCTTTTTAAGCTCTGTCAAGCAAGTTGTTTAACGCCTATGATTGGTCACGCGCTAAACAGAAAGGGTTGCAATTGGCTCTAAGGCGCTGGAGCTGTTCACTACTAAGTGACACTGATAAATGGTAGCGGCAATCACAGCTTATCCACGTTAGACGTGGAGGAGAAAACTCGCTCAGCAGACAAGTTCGTGTCTGTATTCAAAAGCATCGCTTTAACAGCTGTGAGGAGAGAAAACGTTACCTCACGCCAGCAGGTCAAAGGAGGCCACAGTGAGTTAGAGAGGGAAATTTACTTTTATTTTCTCTGTAGCAGTGAAATAGCGGCTTCTGCTGTAACTTCCGTGTCAGTAAATGACTGTCCAGCAAACAGAGTTTCTGTGTTTTAATTACTCCCGCTCGCCTCCCTCGCAATAGTATTTTACAATGACAGCGCATATGACATAAATGATGTCAGTACATAATAACCAGTTAGAATATAATACTAAACCAATACTGAATTGTCTGCATCTGCATTGCGGTGCACAGAAGAAACGGTAACACTTTACAATAAGGTTCATTAGTTAATACACTTACTTACATAAACTAATCATGTACAACACTTGTACAGTATTTATTAATCATAATTCAACATTCACTAATGCATTATTAACATCCAAGTTCATGCTCGTTAACATTAGTTAATGCACCATGAATTAACATGAACTAACCATGAACAACTGTATTTTCATTAACTAACATGAACAAATACTGTAGTAAATGTATTGTTCATTGTTCATGTTAGTAAATGCATTAACTAACATTAACTAATAAACCTTATTGTAAAGTGTTACAGAAGAAACAAATAAATTTGACACCCCTATGAATCATGTTCTTTTGGACGTTTTAATTCATTAAAGCATTCTAAATAATTATAATTATTATAATTATAAATATTATGACTCTACATAAAAATAACAAGCAAGACAATTATTTAAAAAAAAATAAATGACAATAATGTTTCTTGAGCAAATCAGCTTAATAAAATGATTTTGGAAGGATCATGTGACACTAATGGTGGGATTAATGGCTGCTGAAAATTAATAAAAACCTTTTAAAATGTATTCCAGAAGCCTTGGCAGGCGAAGGTAACTGCTTTAAAAACAAAACAAAAAACTTACTAACTACACAGATTTAAATGATAATGTATAATTTAAAGCCTGGCTAAGAAAAAAGCAAGTTGCATTGCAAAAGTTTTGCATTTTAATGCTGCCGTTGCTTGAACTCAGCTTAGTAGCATAAATAGCAATCATAGCTTAATGCAATATACATTTTTAAATTATCCAAAGTGACTTACAAATGAGGATAAAACAAACACTTCAAATTACCAGAGGGCAGCAATATATATAAAAGATAAAAAAAAAAAATATATATATATATATATATATATATATATAAAAGATAATGTATATTTATAATTTAAAAAATGTGTGTGTGTGTGTGTGTTCACAGAGATTGTTCACAGGAGTCTTTTCTGTGATCACCATGAACAAATCTAGGACCCCCTCTTCTCTCCCCTCACCACACAAAATGACAACCTGAAAACATAATGCAATTTACAGGTGAGTGGGTTTGACAAACCACCTTTGAAAAACACTCTTTCATCTCTCTGACACTTTAACAGACACTTGAACCAGTTTTGCACCAGACACTTTCTTAAAATCACTCCATATCTCTAAAACATTTTAAAAAACATTGTGCATTTATGCAGTGTACTTAACAAAGGTGAGTGGGCCTGACAAACCACCTGTAGTAACACTCTTCGCTCTATAAAAAACAATCCGGCGCAGCCTTCACACAGTCGCATAGCCCTCGCCGTGGCTGGCGCGCACCTGTCAAAAATGTAACTACTTATCGCAGCGAGTGTGATTGGTAGCTGGCAGCTGTGATGAGTGTGGGCTGTGCTGAAAGCCGCAAGACTGATGGAGTGAGTGTTTACCAATGTCGAGTCCTGTGAAGGAGCTCCATATAGAGACTTTTGTTTTGTGTTTACCACATGATTAAAGTTGTTGCACGTCCTCCTGTTCCTGCCTCTAAAGGAGCGAGTTTTAGCTACTTGTACATTCGGGTAGCGTTCAGAAAAAATAAAACACCCATGAAAAAACTTGATACAAAGGAACATAACATAGTGCCAGCTAGTGTTTCGGAAGCGTTGTTGCAGAGCAACAAAAACAGCACGCAGAAGTATAAATGCACGGGTACATGCAAGGCATGTGTCGTGGGTCACGGCAATCGCTCAAAGCAGAAGTATAAACCAGCCTTTACTCTAGCACTTAATTCTCTGAGCACACATTGTTCCTCAGTATAATTAGCACTGCTTGTGTGTATTAAATATAAAATGTAAATATGGCCAGAACACGTTTAACTTTTGGACATATTTCTGCCACAATTTACATTCTGAAGTCAATTCTAGATGCTGAGTTAGTTTTCAAACTTTGGCCAGTCAGAGCTGACAGTTTTCATCATAAACAACTGCATTGAATATGACAGGCACAGACTATGACACGCAGTTTTTCCTCTGCAACCACTTCCAAATGATTTAGAATTTTTTAAAAACACTAAAATGACAGTTATACAACACATTACTAGAGCTTAGTTACTGTAGCGTCCTTGTTAATGCATTTGCCTTTCATGCCAAAAACTCTGGTTCAAATTTGAAGTTGTGCAATCAAATTCCCATCAGCTATACATTCACAATTCTTTAAAATGCAGCCTGTGTAGGTTAGCCCACTAAGAAGAGAGCATTTTTTATTAGAATCAGTGCTTGTTGAGTTAATCCTGAGTGTCCAGCATGGACAAATGATGATGTAACATGCAGACAGAACGCTTAAAAGATATGCTAACTTCATGGCTCCTTTCTCTTTTTTTTTACAACATTATTCAAATTTAGCTCTCCGTCAGCTTCCAGATTTAGAATTCAGCTCATGAATAATTCAGCAGTGAGATTACAAGTGCGATTAAACACAAGCTCATCTGCATTAAAGTCACAGTGTGTGACCCTGAATAGCGGCACTGTACCTCTGTCCACTGAAAGCACAGATCAGATACATCAGATGCAGCATAATAACTGCTTATTTACAGTGTTTAAACCAGGGGTGTTCAAATTTTTACTTATGAAGGGCCAAAAACCAAACTTGATTGAGGCTAGTGGGCAAATGGTAAATATAGTTGCCATGGGTAAATTCCTAATTTGTTTAATAATGTTTAAAAATGTCTCAAAATCATTGCTTTATATGAACTAATACAGTATTTTTTTTACATTTTACAATACAAACCTCATTTATTACAGAATTACACTAGTTTTGCCTTGATTTGCTTCTGCATAGTACTCTATTCATCGAGTGACAGTATTTACATTTTAAAAAATCTGATTCATTTACAACATTTAATTGAAACATTTCAGTTAGCTTTTTTTTGTAGCTCAGCAATAAAACTAACAAAAAAGTTTACGTCAAATTAGAAATAACGATCTCTTGTGTTAAAAGCCTTCGCCCCAACCCTCTCCATTATTCTCACTCTTCTCTTAGTTGGGATAGTGGACCAAATCAAAGGTTATGTGTCCTACTTTAGGCATCTCTGGTTTAAACACAAACTAAACTTTTTCCCCTTTTCAGTTACATCATCTACATTATACTTCGATAAAAAGACTTTAGCGAACTGACATCTGTCATTTACTTACATTAAATAAACTAAGCAGACTTTAAATGGTTATGAAATTTAAAAATCTGTCATCATTTGGTCATACTTCATGACATTGTTATCTGATTCACAAATTTGTTATTTTTTTTTAAACAAATCTGATTCCTTTTAAACCAAAAATTATATTTAACCAAAGTTCTGGTGTTTTAAAAAGTTTACAAATTAAAGCAAAACAAAACATGAATTCATATGGACGTCATGATGGCGCAGTGGGTAGCCTCACAGCAAGAAGGTCACTGGTTCAAGCCTCAGCTGGGTCAGTTAGCATTTCTGTGTGGAGTTTGCATGTTCTCCCCATGTTCGCGTGGGTTTCCTCTGGGTGCTCCCGCAAGTCCAAATACATGTGGTATAGGTGAAATAGGTAAGCTAAATTGTCCGTAGTGTATGTGTGTGAATGAGTGTTGTATGGATGTTTCCCAGTAATGGGTTGCAGCTGGAAGGGCATCCACAAATCCAATAAAACAAAATAAAATTAAATAAAATATAAATTCATATGAGGAGCAGGTTAATTCTATTAAACTAAAGCTCTGGTGTTTTAAAAGGTTTACAATTTATTTATTTATTTTTTTGTAAACCTTTTAAAACACCAAAGCTTTAGTGTAATAGAATTAACTTGCTCTTCATATGAATTCATATTTTCATATTTATATTCACAGGTTAATTCTTATTGATATGATTTAATGTTAGCTTTTATTTACATATAAACTTGTATAAATCACAGAAGCTCAACAATGCTTTCTTGATATATGAAAGCCAACAAGGTTCATTTCTGCATTCTCTTCTTTTCCTCTCAGATTGTATTAATAAATTTTCATTTATGTTCCCGATAAAGCGTCTTATGGATTTGAAATGACATAAGAGTAGGTAAAAAATTATCATTTTAATTTTAGGGTGAATTAATAGCTCCCCCAAACCCATTCCTGCCACTCCAATTCAAGCCAATACTTCCATTTGCTCTAGACGGATCTGGTGAAAAAACCCACCTATTGCTAATTTAAAATGGAGGAGGGGAACTGGGGGATTGGGAGGAGGCTGTTTTCAGAGCCCCTTCCCACTGTGGAAAGACTCTTTGTTATTCTTAGAGCAGCCTTGACAACCTTGTAAGTGTAATAATCAACTTAGGGCTCCACAGAGATGAGACGAGAGATGATGTCGGATACAAAAACAAACACAACCTCAAAAGAGCCGCAGACACGCTTGAGCACTGCAGTGTCTCTGTGAAGCTCTGGAGGTCAATGAGAGTACATGTGCTTCACGACGACTGAAAGAACAAAAATATAAAAATGTGGTGAATAGATGGAGAAATGTGCAACACTGCACCAAAAAAAAAACCAATAGGTTTTGTCATTGTGACTGTTTAGGGGCGGTTTTATCCTCATGGATAACGGTATAATAGACAGGCATGGAAAAATCCTATTAGGTAGTCAAAGCAGCTTACATGGCTGATTTGACAGAAAACACCATAAAGTTAATAAAGAAATCAAATTCTGTGTATTTAACCATTAAACAATGTGTAGTTTTGCTAATGTATGTGTGCTAAAGTGTTCTTTAAGTCAATAATATGTCCTGCTAAGCAATGAAAAACACAAGATATACGTCAAAAGGCAAACTTGCTGCTTTTGAGAAAATCTGGACACCCTTTATACAGTATACTTTCAAAGTCGGATTTTTAGCAATTTAATAAATAATGCAGGAAAAAACTAAATAACTTGACTAAAAGACTGACTTGCTCTATCTACATATTCCCTATTTCCAGAGATCTATTTAAATAAACTTTTGTTAAATATAATATATATGTATGTATTACATATAAATATGTAATTACAACTATTTCTTCCTAATGTTTTATTATAGGTGACCTTTAACCAATTAAAACCTTTGCCTTTTTTCACTTTTCTTTTTCCTTTTTTTTATATATTTTTTGCATTGTTGTTGCTGTTGTTTTTCTTTTAAAAAACAAAGATGTAAATAGATCTTGTTGTAATATATTGTCATATTTTTTGTTGATTTTTTGTGACATTTTAATAAAAAGATTGTTATTTTTTTTGTATGATTTGTTATGCTACTGCAGTTTTCCACACCTAAAACAATGTAAAATATAGATTCAAATTTATTTTTTAACTACAGTGCTTAAAGCTTTGCCCTATTTGTCAGCAAGATTTTAATAATTTAAAATAACAAAATATAATATGATCAAAATAAAATAGTTTTATATATTTCAACAAGTCCATAATTACAGCACTGTTTACATTAATATATCTGTTATAATGAATGAAAATGGAATATTATTTAAGATTGTAACATCTTGTTTACATAAAAGTTATTGGAAAATTTAAATATGCTTCTATTTAATATGGTTTTATGCGTAGAAATCACTTCTGTAAATTACATTCACTGTGGACACCAAAATGGGACATTTATTTGTTGTTATATTTTAAATAAATTTTTCAATGTCTTAATGCACCAGGCATTTTGTTAGAAATACTCATATGCTTTACATGTTTGTTTCTGTTTGTTTATATAACTGCTATTTTCATAGCACTTCATTTTTGCATTGCTATTTAACATCTCTTGTTTAAATACACTATGAACATTTTCTTTATTCTCTTTTTCCACCTGGGGATACTCATCCCGGGGCCTCTAAAGATTGTGCAGTGCCATTGATGCGATCCAAGACCTGTGAAGAGATAATGCCAAGGTATGCATAATCCTGGACCAGGCTGTATCCTAAGCAGATGCTGTGGTGGTCAAGGAGGAGCGGAGAGCATGAGAAGAAAGACTCAGTGACAGACAAGTCTTCGCATTGATCCCATGGGCCAGCCTGAACACCCACTAGTGACCTATTTACACCTGCAGCTTCTCCACGATGGACGTCCAGCGTTCTCCAGCCAACTGCGCCTAGACTGCACCTCTGCACAAGAAGTTTGGCCAGAGGAGAAATGGTTGTGCCCAACTAAGCCTGGTTTCTCTCGAGAATTTTTCCTTCGCTTTTGTCAATTGGTGAAGTTTGTTCCTCGCCACTGTCTCCACTGGCTTGCTTAGTTTGGGACTTGTCAAGCTGGCATGGATTTGCTCTTCAGTGTTCATGCTCCTAAACTGAACTTCAACTCTGAAAAAAAATTAATTGAATTGAATTTTAAGTTCAGTATTTCTAGCACCTTAACTTAATTTTATGTGCTTATAATTTTATTTTCCACCTAAAGTATGCATTTATTAGTTAATTAGTTAAATAGTTTAATTTTATTTACATTATTTGTATTCCACTTGAAGTCTTAGTCATGTAAGTACTTGCCATGTTCACTGAAATACAATTTTTATTATATTTCAGTTTAAATTCAATAACCGAAATGAACAAAAATCCCTTGACACTACTAACCTTGCAGACATGAGCAAATCCAGTGATGACTTTCTCAAAAGAGCAATGAACCCCAGGACCTTGACTTATAAAAAAACTCTGCTCCCAAAAGTTGAATAAAGCTAGCCAACCAGAATTCAATTGGCGGTTTTAGTCATTTTTATGAGCACTATGCATCAGACAGCCAATAAAATGTCTGTGAATGAACTGTGAGACTGAGACGAATAAATGTCATTGAACACTGATCAGAAGAATCTGAGCAATGAGTTACTCAAATTGTATGAAGTAAAGCCAGAATTAATGTGCAATCTATGCATTGCACTTACAGAATATGTACGTGCTTTTGGTTCAAATGTTAGCATGCAGATAGTTTTGTATCACTTAACGTGTCTTTTTTTCATGAGCGAGGATGTTAGCAGCATGTTTTGTATATCAGCAATGCTCTCACGCTTCATTCCTCCTCCATCGACATGCCATCATTGTTCTCCCTCGTTCACATTCTGTTTCTGTGAGTAGGTGTGATGTCTGGCACCTCGAGGTTCAGGCCTGCCACTGTATTACAGCCCATCAACCGTTTGCTGCCTCATAAACTGACATCATTCTTTATTGGTGACCTTCACGTTACCTCACATCCTCTGCTCACAAGTCACTGCATTCCACGGTCTTCAACACAAATATCTGTCCTGTCATATAAAAGCCTGCCAATGGTGGAAATCAAATACTCTGTTAGCCATAATAACATTAAACACTACAAATGTGACCAGCAACATAGAGAAATACACACTCCTAGGCCACTTTATTAGGCACAACTTACTAGTACCGGGTTGGACTCCCTTTTTCCTTCAGAACTACCTTAATCCTTTGTGGCATAGATTCAGCAAGGTAATGGAAATATTCCATTCCATTCCTGCACATCCATGATGCGAATCTCGCGTTGCACAACATCCCAAATGTGCTCTATTGGATTGAGATCTGGTGACTGTGGAGGCCATTTGAGTACAGTGAACTCATTGTCATGTTCAAGAAACCAGTCTGAGATGATTCACACTTTATGACATGCTGCGTTATACTGCTGGAAGTAGCCATCAGAAGACCCAAAGTATGCCAAGAAAATATTCCCCACACCATTACACCACCAGCCTGAACTGCTGTTACAAGGCAGGATAGATCCATGCTTTATGTTGTTGACTCCAAATTCTGACCCTACCATCCGAATGTTGCAGCAGAAATCCAGACTTATTAGACCAGGCAACGTTTTTCCAATCTCCTATTGTCCAATTTTGGTGAGCCTACCGTGTGGTTATTTGAGTTACTGTCTTTCTATCAGCTCGAACCAGTCTGGCCATTTTCCTCTGACCTCTGGGATCAGCAAGACATTTGCGCCCACAGAACTGCCGCTCACTGGATATTTTCTTTTTTTCAGACCATTCTCTGTAAACCCTAGAAATGGTTGTGCGTGGAAATCCCAGTAGATCAGCAGTTTCTGAAATACTCAGACCAGCCTGTCTGGCACCAACAACTATGCCACATCTTGACCATGTCTACATGGCTAAATGCAGAGTTGCCACCATATGACTGCTGATTAAAAATTTACATTAACAAGCAGTAGGACATGTGTACCTGTTAAAGTGAGTGTATGTTATGATTATTTTACTTTGCATGTATTGTGAAGTTATTTAAATTTTTTTTTTTTTATCTAACACTTTAACCTAATGATGTTCAGCACAATTGTCAACAGTTTTTTTTTATTTGGCTGATTGATTGGAAGCAACAATACTCCATTTAAAAAACAAGAAGAAATTAAATCCGATACTTTATTCAATCACATTTTGGCCACTTACTGATCTGTCACATGATCATCATGAAACATCAAAACAAAAAGTGCATCAAAACAAGTTATTCATGCCTTACTGCACAGGCACACAGATTACCATCTAAATCATAGTTCCCATAATTTTTACTCGCTTGCTTTTCCACTCATTTATAAGCAGTGCAGCGTGTTTGTTCACTTTAAAGGCGACCTATTATGCCTCTTTTTACAAGACGTAAAATAAGTCTCTGATGTCCCTAGAGTGTATATGTGAAGTTTCAGCTCAAAATACTCTATAAATAATGTTTTTTTACCATTAAAAGCTGGCTATATTCACACAGTTGCCACAAAACTGTTTAAACACCTAACAAAGAGGATTTTTGCATAATAGGCCCCCTAAAGTAGAATGAAATAGGAGAGATGGGTCTCAATAAAACTTCAATACAAGTAGTCACAAGAGAAGCATTTCAACATATTTTTACTAGTAATGTACCTATTTGGTCAATACCAATACAGATTTTACACACACACACAAAAAAACCAGCTGATTCCGAAACCAGACGATAAAATTACATTATGATAATCTTCAATGGTAATTTTTTCTAACAGTGACTTTTATTTTGCATAGAATTTAATCATGTAGGCATGATCAAGATGATCTGCTGAATCAGAATGTGGATGAAAGGTGATTTAAGTGACTTTAAATGTGGCATGGTTGTTTGTGCCAGACGGGCTGGTATGAGTATATCAGAAACTGCTAATTTACTTAGATTTTCACGCACAACCATCTCTAGGGCTTACAGAGAATGGTCTGAAAAAAGAAAATATCCAGTGAGAGGCAGTTCTGTGGGCGCAAATGCCTTTTTGATGCCAGAGGGGAATGGCCAGACTGGTTTAAGCTGATAGAACAGCTCGTTACAACAGAGGTATGCAGAAGAGCATTTCTGAACGCACAACACATCCATCCTTGTTGCTGATAGTATTGTTGCTGACCATGTCTATCCCTTTATGAC
>CAIGQZ010000690.1:937715-954530 GCA_903798205.1 Danio tinwini | reverse complement strand
ATGTTTTAAAAGTAACATTAAAGTAAAATAATTACTTATCTGATTACTTTTTACATGAAGTAATTAGTAATGTAATCAGATTACAGTTTCCAGTAGTAATCAGATTTTTTTCTTTTTTTACTTTTTTAAAGTAACTCAACACTTGCTGCAAAAAAAGTTAAAAAATTTGAACAATTAAAATAGTAAAATACAATAATGCTAATTTACCTTCAACTTATAGTAGGATAGAATCTCAGTTCTTAGTTTTTTGCATACAAAACATAAACATAAGGAACAGATTCACAATGGTTGTGGATAAATCTGCATGCTAAATTCCCTGAGTTTACACAACTTACTGCACTCTCAATTGCCCTACTGTACTTCATAAACATATAAGTGGTGCCTTTGTCCATAAATGACACTAAACGAAGCGGCTTATCTTTATATCAACAAATGGCATGAAAAAGCATTTCTAAATCTCAAACAATTCCATTCAGACCTGTAATCCAAATCCTAATCTGCCACGTAATCCCACACCTCCAAAAAAAAAAAAACGGATGTCCTCTGAATCAGGCCATTAGTATAATGAAAGAACCCAACAAATAATACCAATAACTAGATCAGTAGGACTCGTTATAAATGATTATTTCAGAGATTATGACACATTCCAACATAATACTCTCTATCAAAGCACTAGACACAGATATAAAAATAAAATATTCAACACAAAAATTGCAGATTATCCTCAACAATAAAGGCTTTGTTATAACTAAATGGAGAAGAGGAACTGGATGAGGAAGGCCAAGAGGTTGAATATTCTCGATTTAGAGGATGTGTGGTTGTGGCCTACATGCACAACACTGAGAGACTGATTGGGTTTTAATCCCTATAAATGCATTGCTGCATAAATCCCATTAGAACCATCACTGGGCCACTGCTGACATCAGTCATAATATGAAAACTTCAGAACAATGGGTCATTTAGGGTCACTCCCTCTCTCTATTTCTCTATCTCAGCCATTTCATTCTCGTCAATTGTTTTATTCATGGACTTGAACTTCTTTGTGGACTCTGCATTGACGTAACATTTTATAATAAAATGTCCAAACTATCAAAACACAATTTAACAGGGAACAAAAGTGAAACTCCAAGTTTAAAGGTGAATGGGGTTGGATAAAAAATAGACTACTACTTATAATGAAGTGTTCTTTAAATCACAGTTTTATGAACAAACTTAGAACAAACCAGAACTGTAATCATTTTTTAACTAGTTCACTCTGAGGAAATAGGTGCAAAACTGTCACTGGGATGGTACATTTTAACATTTGTACCCATTAAAGGTGCATATTAAAACCTTGAAAGTAGTACATTTTGAAAGAGTACAGTCCCAGTGACAGCTTCTGCAGATTTGGGACTAGCAATGTATTAATATCATTGTTTTTTTTTTATTCCTTTCCAGTATTTAGGCTCTCTCAGCAAGCATTTTTTGTTTTTCAAAATGTCTAATAGATTTCTAATAGACGTCTAAGCAGTTGTCTTATCTAAAACAAGACGTCTAAAAATAGGCCAAAACTAGACTAATTATCAAATAAACAGAAATGAATGACTACACATATAAAGTCTGTCTAATTTGTCTATTTGACAACTAGTCTAGTTTTAGGCTATTCTTAGATGTTTATTAGATTTTTACTGACAGCCAAAGTTTAGCCTTGTTTTAGCCAAGCTGTCTACATTTAGATGTCTATTAGACATCTATTAAACACGAAATAGATTGCTGGGCTGTCTGTTTACACAACGCCACTGTTAATCAGGTCGTCTGACTGAGGACTTGACTGTGACCTTCTGATCTGAGCAGTGTAAACTATAATTTATAAATTGCCATCCCAAGCAAAGCTGATTTCCCCAGGAACTAAGAGGGTAGCTTTGACTTCCACTGCGTTCAGTGGCTTCCCGAGCTCTGGATTACTGCTCACTCACATCAACACAGGTACTTGAAGACTTTAAGGTCACAGCATTTAATTAAGATCAGTCACCTGGCTACGTTGTGCTCTTCTGCATTTGAAGGTGACATAACCATGACTTGCTTGAATATTAATTCTGCATGAATATTTATCCCACTTCAGCATTAAAAAAAACTGTTAAAGGGGACATATTATGCCCGTCTTTATAAGATGTTAAATACATCTCCTGTGCCTCAAAATGTGTTTTTGAAGTTTCAGATCAAAATAATTTATTTGTTATGGCGGGTCAAATTAGCTTCTCTTTGAGTGGGAGCAAAAACACTGCAGTGTGCTTTCCAGAAGAGGGAATAGCCTTTTATTCTGACACTCCAGAAACAACAAAACAAGTGAACGTCATGCAGCAAAAATGTTAGATATGGTTAGTAGTGAATTAAAATCTTACATTTCCAAACTGGAATCGAACGCTGATGGAAAGAAATTTGTTCCAAAGGATAAGTGGATGCATTTATGTACACTACCTGACAAAAGTCTTGTCGCCTATCCAAGTTTCAGGAACAACAAATAAAAACTTGACTTCTAGTTATACATTTGCTATCAGAAGTGGCTTATATGAAAGGTAAAGGCCTCTAGATTATGCTTATTTAGATTATGCAGTGGAAAAATAATTAATATTGTGTAAGACTAACATGAGCTTAGAGGACTGCCTCCATACATCTCTGCAATGACTCAAATAACGTATAAATAAAGTCATCTGGAATGGCAAAGAAAGTGTTCTTGTAGGACTCACAGAGTTGATCAAGATTATTTGGATTGATCTTCAATGCCTCCTCCTTCATCTTACCCCAGACATGCTCAATAATGTTCATGTCTGGTGACTGGGCTGGCCAATCCTGGAGCACCTTGACCTTCTTTGCTTTCAGAAACTATGACGTGGAGGCTAAAGTATGAGAAGGAGTGCTATCTTGTTGATGAATTTGCCCTCTCCTGTGGTTTGTAATGTAATGGGCAGCACATATATCTTGATATACTTAAAAAAAAATTTTTTTCACTTGTTCAAACTACTTAATTAAAATGAGCTGAAACAACACAATTCTTGAGATTTCATTGTAACAACTTAATTTTTTATGTACAATCCACATAAATTTGTTAAAAGTGTTAAGTTAACTAAATCGATTTGTGTCGATTTGTGTACCTTGGAATGTTGTGATTGGCCAGTCACAATCAAGTAATTCTAAAAGTCATGCAATATTACATAATATGATCCCATTTCTACACCACTAGGGCTTGCAAATGTTTGCATGAAAAAAAGTTAAAGTTACAGGGTTGTTCTATTTTCATTTTTCCAAATGGAAGTGGTACCGGAAATCGGATTATAGCATTTACACACACACACAAAAATCAGATGATATGTCCCCTTTAACTATTATGCAAGCTGACAAAAGTGAAAAGTGGCACTTGAAACGGTATGACTGTTCTCCAAAACAAACAAAAGCCAGATTTGCATTATTCTCCTCTCTCCTCAGGCATGTTTTCAGGCTGCTGTTTTGACAAGCACTAGGGTCCTATAAGGCGTTGAAGCGAGAAAAGGCCGGCCGATCAGAAAGCACTAATCGTGCTGCTTCACCGGCGCAGTCGTCATTGACGAGGTGGAGGGAACAGCTATAGAGACAGGCCCACGACATTCCCAAACATTTCAGAGAGCAAGGCGCGATGCGGAGTGACAGCTCTCTAATGCAGATGGAGTCTTGCTCTAGGGCTGCATGCTGAGATTTCTGTCAGTGTTGAGGAAGATGTAAACTACAGTGTGGAACGCTGTCCTAAATCACACTGTCCTTATGCAGCCTTTACCAAACATTTACTAAACAAATGACAGGTGATAAATTACATTTGGAGGCGACATGGTGGCTCAGTAATTAGCAATGTCACTTCACAGCAAGAAGGTTGCTGGTTCGAGTCCTGGCTGGATCAGTTGGCATTTCTGTGTGGAGTTTGCATGTTCTCCTCATGTTCGTGGAAATCCAGGTGCTCCGGTTTCCCCCACAGTCCAAAGACATGCGGTATAGGTGAATTGAATAAACTAAATTGGCTGTGGTGTATGTGTGTGCATGTGAGAGTGTATGGGTGTTTCACAGTACTGGGTTGCAGCTGGAAGGGCATCTACAGTGTTGCCACCTGTTTTCAATGGCAAGGCGCTAAGCTCTGCCTGAAAAGTCGCTAGATTACGTCATACGTTAATTTGCATATTACTGACGTCATCACATCCAACCGTTTCAGTTTGTTTAACAGCCTATGGTTATTAAAGGGGCATTTATTTTTGCATTACGCTTTATGTATGCATGTCAATTTAACTTAATTTATTGCTGTTTGAATACAGTATATCAGTAGATGTGTAGTGAATTCAATGAGTGGTCAGTTGAATCTCTCAGATGTAATAAACTCAAGTTCCGAAACTGTCACTAAAATATCTGTAAGTGTGAACAAGAGAAGAATAAACAATTAAATTAAACCATTAAATTAAAAACAAAGAAAAAGCAGATCAGTTTGACTGTAAAATGGAAAAACCTCACACTCTCGATGCTAAAACATTTGCAGTTGGTACACAGAGGGCTGATCTACTCTCAGGCTGCAGGTGGGAGAGATTGCTGTACAAGGACTGGGCCGCTTGTCAGTGCTCTAAGGCAGGGGAGGGGCCGATGGCATCAGCTTGTTTAGAAGAGTAGGAACAGTACAGAATGGACACATGAGAGTCTATAAAAATCTCCAGTAACACCAAAAAAGTCGCTAGATTTGTCGTTAGTTGCTTTTTTAAAAATTTGTCGCTGGGGGGGGGGGTCTGAAAAGTCGCTAAATATAGTGACAAAGTCGCTAAGTTGGCAACTGGGCATCTGCTGTCTAAAACATATGCTGAATAATTTGGTGGTTCATTCCGCTGTGGCGACCCCTGATGAATAAAGAGACTAAGCCGAAGGATAATTAACGAATGAAATAACATTTAAAGTTTTGTCAGTGGATGCAGTTTGGGATTATTGTTTCTTTTTCTTTTTTTAAAAAGTGATGCTATCTTCAGATTGGACATCTTAAACTAATCAGTAAAGACATAAATAATCTTACAAAAGATGTCTACAGGGAGTGCAGAATTATTAGGCAAATGAGTATTTGACCATATCATCCTCTTTATGCATGTTGTCTTACTCCAAGCTCTATAGGCTCGAAAGCCTACTACCAATTAAGCATATTAGGTGATGTACATCTCTGTAATGAGAAGGGGTGTGGTCTAATGACATCAACACTTTATATCAGGTGTGCATAATTATTAGGCAACTTCCATCCCTTTGGAAAATGGGTCAAAAGAAGGACTTGACAGGCTCTGAAAAGTCAAAAATAGTGAGATATCTTGCAGAGGGATGCAGCACTCTTAAAATTGCCAAGCTTCTGAAGCGTGATCATTGAACAATCAAGCGTTTCATTCAAAATAATCAACAGGGTCGCAAGAAGCGTGTGGAAAAACAAAGGTGCAAAATAACTGCCCATGAACTGAGAGAAGTCAAGCGTGCAGCTGCCAAGATGCCACTTGCCACCAGTTTTGCCATATTTCAGAGCTGCAACATCACTGGAGTGGCCAAAAGCACAAGGTGTGCAATACTCAGAGACATGGCCAAGGTAAGAAAGGCTAAAAAACGACCACCACTGAACAAGACACACAAGCTGAAACGTCAAGACTGGGCCAAGAAATATCTCAAGACTGATTTTTCTAGGTTTTATGGACTGATGAAATGAGAGTGAGTCTTGATGGGCCAAATGGATGGGCCCGTGGCTGGATCGGTAAAGGGCAGAGAGCTCCAGTCTGACTCAGACGCCAGCAAGGTGGAGGTGGAGTACTGGTTTGGGCTGGTATCATCAAAGATGAGCTTGTGGGGCCTTTTCGGGTTGAGGATGAATCAAGCTCAACTCCCAGTCCTACTGCCACTTTCTGGAAGACAACTTCTTCAAGCAGTGGTACAGGAAGAAGTCTGCATCCTTCAAGAAAAACATGATTTTCATGCAGGACAATGCTCCATCACATGCGTCCAAGTATTTCACAGCATGGCTGGCAAGAAAAGGTCTAAAAGAAGAAAAACTAATGACATGGCCTCCTTGTTCACCTGATCTGAACCCCATAGAGAACCTGTGGTCCATCATCAAATGTGAGATTTACAAGGAGGTAAAACAGTACACCTCTCTGAACAGTGTCTGGGAGGCTGTGGTTGCTGCTGCACACAATGTTGATGGTGAACAGATCAAAAAAATTGTGCTTTATACAGGTGTGGGCTTGACAAACCACCTGTAGAAACACTCTTCTCTCTTATGCACCTGATGCATCATCTAAACTCCATCTTACAAGAACTCAATAAAGAAAAGTATGTTTACTATAAATGTACCACAATCATGTTGCTCTGCTTGCTTCAACCTTTCGTTTCTCTGTATGTCTACACATGTAGCGGAATGACAATTAAGCTTGACTTGACTCAATGCATATAAAAATCCAATCAACCCCAATCAACTTTTGAACAGAACTTTTTAAATGGAAGAACATATTGTTACTCAGTACTTTTGCAATATTATGCAATTCTTTCATTCAGGAATGCAGAAGTAATGCATTTTTTTGTTTAATTTACAGAGTATCAATGTTTCCTCTTATTTAATGCATAATATGTGGGTGGCAACATACAAAACAAAAAGTTCAAAGTCTCCTCTTTAATGTTACGTCCACCATTTAACCTACTGAAACATGCCACTGTACAAAGCATGCCTTTATAAACAAGTCATATTCTGCCATTTAACTTCTTTGGGTCCAGCAGATCAAGGAAGCCTGTTTTTATTCCACCTCCAGTCACACCATCAGTGAATGTTTCTGCAGCAGTCGGGGTGCCGCTATGCCAAGAAGATTAGAGCAGGTGTCAAAGCGGGGCACAAAAAAATGAGAAAAAAAGAGGCTTCTGCTGCTTTGTGATTAATGAAGCCTCTCTAAATTATGCTCTGGATGCCTATTGATTTGGCACCGCATCTGCTCTGGAGATAAATTCATCTGCAAGAAAATATGAAAGACTTGCAAGCCCTGCTCAGCTGGTCTGGAGCCTGTGGCATTCATCCTCAGGCTAATTAGCGCGTGCTGTAGTCATGTGCCCTTGAGCATTCAGCACAGGCTCAGTGGTTAGCACTGTCTTCTCACAGCAAGAAGGTTGCTGGTTCGAGTCCCGGCAGGGTCAGTTGGCATTTCTATGTGGAGTTTGCATGGGTTTCCTCTGGGTGCTCCCCCACAGTCCAAAGACATGCGCTATAGGTGAATTGAGTAAACTAAATTGGCCGTAGTGTATGTGTGTAAATAAGTGTGTATGGATGTTTCCCAGTACTGGGTTGCAGCTGGAAGGGCATCCACTCTGTAAAACATATGCTGGATAAGTTGCCGGTTCATTCCGCTGTGGCGACCCCTGATGAATAAAGGGACTAAGCCAAAGGAAAATGAATGAATGAATGAATTTCTAAATTCAAAGACAGAACGGTCTGATACTATGACTACATAAAACATATCTGAAGAAAACAGCAGACGAGCTGAATAAGAAGCAGCAGTTGGTGCTTATGAAGAGCAGTGATGTGGTGTTTCCTGGGTTACCGCTGTAAACAAACAGCGCTGTACTTATAAATGTTTAAACTTTATAAATGATTGTTTTGGGTAGCGAGAAGAACATAAAAAAAACATGTCAATTTATTCTAAAGACAGTCAGTTCGTTTGTTTGGCAACTGATTTGAATCGTCGCATACTTGTATTAATTTTCAACCAGTTCTTGGCAAAGACTATGACTGTGTCTCGTTTCAGAGGCTGCATCCTCTGAAGGATGCATTCAAAGTGCGCTGCGTCATCGGGGCGCGTCGAAGGCTGTCCCATTTCAAAAAAATTTGAAGGCTCCTTCAAACGCAGCCTCCAAATGCTTCCTTCATTTCCCAGGTAATGAAGGACACAACCGATTGATCCTTCGCTGCCTTGAACGTCCCAAGATTCATTGAGCGCTGATAACGGCAGGACGCTTTTAAAACAAAACTCTGGTTGTGATGTTTTGTTAAATTAGGTTTATTTTACATGGATATGTAAACACATGTTAAAAAAAAAAAAAAAAAAGAGTATGACGTGTTATGAAAAATAGAAAAGGTTATGAAAGATTTTATAGACAGTTTACATGTTTATGTGTACAAGTATGGATCAAAGGAAATATATTTCCAGCTTATTTAAACCTCGCTTTGCCTTCAGATCGCTTAAAGTAAGTTTCAAAATCACTTTGAAAAAAGTCATTACAAATTTTATCAGCGCTTATTAACAACTTATTAAATACATTTTTACCATTAGTAGCTGGTTATAATCACAGACTGTTGCCACACAGTATATAACAAACGATAAAAAATTTTTGCATAATAGGTCCCCTTTAATTAACTGATGTTATTATTATCATTATTTGTGACTGAATCAAGCTGATGTCTTTATTCTCCACTGGCCTGTGGTGTTTTATAGGTTATACAAAAAAGAAAAAATTACCTTGAAGGGGCTAAAGTATATGCAGAATTCAGAAACAATAATTAATTGCGACACCAGTGGCTGTTAAGTGAACTGCAGGAAAAAAATGTCTTGCTCGCGCCTGCATTGCACCTGTAAAGCACAATAGACTGAATGAAATTGAATGCCTAATGCGCCAAACTGAAATTAGCTTTGCAGCAATATACGATTAATCGGATAGATCAGTTAAAAATTCTGCCTTTTACTTAATCTTTACTTGGTCCAAACCAGTTTGAGTTGTGTATTTCTTCTATTGAACACAAATATATTGAAGAATGTTTGAAACTTGTAACCCGTCGACTTACATAGCATTTGTTTTTCCTATGGAAGTCGATGGTTACAGGTTTCCAACATTCTTCAATATATATTATTTTGTGTAAACAAACAAAGAAAGCTGTAGCACTTTGGTAATAGATTTTAAAGCACATGGAGGTGAGTAAATTTTTATTTTGGTGTGAACTATCCCTTTAAAAAACATTCAGACACTCTCCACACTGCTGAAAGTGTTTATATGTGTGCAGTTCACTTTTTTCTCAATAACTATAAAAGCATACAAGAAAAAAACACAATGGTGAGAAATGAGCAGTAAGAAAACATCTGATCATAGCAATATGTATTTGTTTTTGCACAATCTCTGAAATTCACTGGCATCATATAAACAGATTAGGTAAATACACTCTTATAAGTGTTTGAATTAAAGTATATATTAGACTAGAGACTAGAGCTGTCTTTGATGAACTAGAGTTTGACTTCTTGATCTCTTTTCTCTGCATGACACATTGACTTTACAGTACACAATCAATCTCAGCATATAATTGAACGTGATTAGCTTTCATTTTATTTGTCAGAGAATAGAAGGGAAGTTCTAGGGAGCTCATGTAAACATCACATCCTTTAGTTTACCCAGCAAAAATGACTGAAAAAACTGTTTTCATAGACAACCAAGGAAGGTCTCATTTGAGATCCAGAATATGCTTTTAACATATTGCAAAGTAAAAAAATAAAGTAGAAATTATAAAAGTCTTGCATTAAGCCAATTTAATGCACAATACATACTCTGTACATACATAAACTGGGTAATAACTACTCTTCCTAAATCTACCCCTGAACCTACCCTTATCCCACGTAGTTGTTTTTCTTGGTTAAGTGGACTGTAAGTACACATTAAGTAGACTACTCTAAAATAACGTGAACCGCTAAACTTTTAGAAATTAAATACTTTGTAAAACTAACAGGAGATTTTGAAAACACTAAAGTTAATGGAATGCTGAAAGTTTTAATGATGTTGAGCCACTGCAATGTGTTTCACAATAGCTCAAAACAAATAAGATCAAAAAGCCAGCATGCTGAGTAAATGAGTCATCTGCAATGCATTGAAAAAGTGTTGCTTAAAACAAACAAATAAATAAACTCAGTCTGTACTCAAAAAGTTCTGCTGAACATTTACTGTAAATACCAACAATAAAACACATATAAAGGTTATGCTGGTTTTCCATAACTACATGCCAAGTTTGTACTGTATGTCTGCTCATTGTTTTCTTACTGAAGAGAAATGCACTGTAAAAAATGCAGGGTTCCACACAATTCCTTCATGTTGCCAAACACAAATCGGTTAACTTAATTGTTTTTACAAATTTGGATTGAACATAAACTAATTAAGATGTCAAAAAAAACCTTAAGAACTGTGCTGTTTCAACTCATTTTAACTAGTTTGAACAAGCAGCAAATGTCATTTTTTGAGTGTATAGATTTATCTTTCTTTCCTCATGCACATTTTCTTGTTTTATTCGAAGAAAAAAATGTATTAAATAATTTGATCAATAATATTTGCAATCAACATTTTATTAAGTGAAGGCAGCCTTCACAGGTAACAGGCCCATAGCCGGGGAGTGTGGGTGGTTTGAAAGACCCACCCCTCACTGACAAAAGTCTAGAGTTTGTCATGAGCTTATTTGTCAAATGGTGGCTTTCCAAACAAGCTATTACAGATAAAAATAGTGTTTTAAATGCGGCATTTAAACCTCATAGTAAAATAATAAATTAGGCGAATTCTTTGAGAAAAAAGAACCACCCCTTTTACCAGACTGGCTACGAGCATGGACAAATAAATAAATAAAATCATCCAAAACTATATATTTATATTTTATGGAGGAAAAAATAGTAAAATATTTAAAAATATATTTTAGAAGTTGCTTGCTATCAGGTTCGCTTTCATCATACTATTGGTTTTCATCAGTCGGAACAAAAAACCACAGCATATTCATGTTGTTATAAACTACAATGCAAAGCCCTCAGCAGACAGACAGCATGCACGTCAATTAATCGCGAGGAGGTTTCTTTGGCAAGCCTGTAGCCCCTTTGTCTCCATGGCAATGGTCGGCCAGTTTACATCCCGCTGAAGCGCGGCTGTTCCAGAGACATGCAGAAGCGCATTTTACGCAATAGGTCATTTGCGCAGTCGCTACCCAAAACAAACGATTCAGCGTCATCACAAGGTGCACATCGTTGCGAATACGATGAATATTTCAATAGTTACCTTAACGTGCAAAAAAGGAAACATAAAAGGGGGAAAATCATTGGTTTTATTGCAGGCAACGTTAAAGCGACAGCCCAATAATTCATCTCTGCAGAACAGACTGAATGGGATTGTGCTGATTTTCAGTCTTTATCAGGTGGCAGTTTTTGTTAATCGTTCATAACATATTGAATTTGTCTTCTCGTAAACGTTTGTCCTAGACCAACGTTTTCACATTGATATTGGCCAATTTCCATAACTGCTTTTATGTTTTCAAAATTGAGCAACAATGCAACGAGTGGGAGATGAATGAGAGCTCACGGTCGCTTTAAACCTGTGATGAACGGAGACGGTTTAAGACTGTCCTTACCCTTTGAAGCATCCTTTTCTTCTTTAGGTTTAGCCACTTTTCCGCTCATAGATCCCAGTTTGGATGTATAGATCCCGAATTAGACTAAAACCCGAAATCCTTCAGTCGTGTATGCCCACTGCCGCTTTAGGAAATCCTTGGCAAATCCAAAACAAAGGTGCCAGGTGAGGAGATAAGAGCTCTGCAAGAAATGCATCATAAATAAACAAAAGTGCGTGATTTTTATACACAACAGGGAAAGCGATGGTTCTCGTACCTTCTATCGACATCTATCAACATGCAGTTACACATGCAGACAACTGTAGTCGAGTTTTCAAAGCGCGTGGTAGTAACAAGTCCGCCAATGTCACAATCAAACGCAGACCTTCGCGTAGTGCTCTTTGTTATCAACAAGGTTATCTCACCTTATCTCTTCCACGTTGTCTCCTACATTAATGCACATTGATATAGAAAAGCGGCTCCCGCATGAAGCTCGAGGAGAGGAAAACACGACGAACCCTCGCGAATGAAGCAAACCGGAGAACAAAAAAGCGCGAGGGAAGGAGAGGGGCTTCCACCGAGTGTCAGCCGACGTCAGCGGTGACACGGTTGGACGCGAACGCTAAAATAACCTGAGGAACCACCTTTTGATACTGTACGCTCGGATATTCACAAATGCACTAGCCTGTTGCCAGCGTTTGCAGAAGCTGGGGTGAATGTATAACACGCCATGCTGTAGTGTGAGCAACAGGATAGCTAATATGAGTCGAAACCGAATCATCACATCAGATGCAAATGGAATGAAATCACTGCCGTCCATAAAATTGTTGCTTGTAGATTTTAGGCTATATTCAATTTTATGCGTGTATATATATTTTTACTTAAACAATCTCACAAATTAAATGCATTTTACAGGCTATTGAACGCATCTGAAATCTCATT
This sequence comes from Danio tinwini, assembly GCA_903798205.1. Classification (NCBI taxonomy): domain Eukaryota; kingdom Metazoa; phylum Chordata; class Actinopteri; order Cypriniformes; family Danionidae; genus Danio; species Danio tinwini. The sequence continues at coordinate 942,202 of CAIGQZ010000690.1, read as the reverse complement.
TCTTAATCGGGAAATTTATGTATAACCTCTGGACATTAAAACGAAATACTTTAAAAATTGCAGTCGCTAAACATTGTGACAAGTTATAGCTGCCATTAAATATACTGAATAAATAGTATTTCAAGGACATTGTCTTACTGTAAAAAAGTAGATAATCAATTAGTCATGACATCATATGTTTGTAGTTCATTGTAACAGTTAATCATGTTCTAAATTAATTGTATAAGTTACGCAAGCTGTTTTAAGTCAGTTTAACATAAGTTCAATGGACTCATAAGGTTAATTTGATACAGCTTAAAAATGTAAGGCAACCAGGATTTTTTACAGCGTATATCTGATTACATTTATTAATATTAAATGTGTAGGATACACCAAATAGTAGGTAACTAAACATTTTAAAACAATACATTAAAACTCCAAATAAAACAATTTTAATTTAAGAAACATTACTGACATTTTAAAAGAATATAAAAAAATAAATATAAAATAATTAGGCTACGCTTTCTTAATTAAAATGGATTAAAGGGTGTATGGTGGAGAGATATAGCCTACAGTAGTTAACATTTGAAGTGGATCAAAATCTCACATCAAAGTTGTCCAAAAACCTTTTGAACGACACCCATTCTTGTCTTCTCAATTTTGATTTCTTTTTTGTTTCACTTTAAATGTTGACCACTGTTTTTTCAATACTTGCACGGAATAGCTCTCAAAGAATATACTTTAAAAGATGTTTTATTATCTTATAGTTTATTGTGTGAGTGTTCTAATGTTAGCCACTAGGGGTATCCATTTGAAACACCCCCCACGTCCATCTCCTCCGCCCCCAAGTTGAAACACCATCAATCGGTTATAGTATAAATCCTTTTTAAATGCCTCAACATGAATGACTAATAAAATCCCTCTGAATCTATCATAAAACATTAAAGCAGCCCGCGGTATATCCGCCAAATAAAATAAAAAAAGGATCAAATACACGGGAAGGCTATAATACTCAAAATATTTAAGCAGATTATGATGCGGATTGTGAAGACTTCTTTAATAATGTCCCCGGAGTGGACAATGCAGTCTTGTCCTAAAAATATCCAAAACAAGAAACTGAAGAGAAGCGCATTTACTTTCTGAAGTACAGTAGGCTAGGCTGCATAATATTTCGTTTAAACACGCTCAACAATAGGTACTCAATTTACATTACACAAATAATATTCAGTTTTTAATCTGCTACTTTTGTTTTAATAGCCAACTATGCAATAAGAAAATTAATGCAGTTTTGAAGAATGCATAATAAAAAAGAAGAGTACTTCGTAGTGACTTATTGTAGCCTTGACATATACTGTGCAATAAAACATGCATTTTCTTACCTGTTTAAACTAAGAAAAGAGCCATAAAATGTTGAACTGTCCCAGTCTTCCTCTCGGTGTACAGTGTAATCTCCGTAGGCTACTGCACTATATTAATGATCACTCTCTGTCCGCTAGACACCAATTGAGCCACAACGGCTTCACTTTGACATTCTGCTCGTCTTTGTCCCTGCTAATTCGGAGTTGACAGACATCAGACTGTTTATCACCTGACGGATTGTTCTCCTTTGCGGCACTGAGAGTGGAAGAAACCGAAGTCGACGATCCATTTTAAGATCCATACCTGCTATTTTTAGGGACAGTTGGACGCCTTTCATAGTTTCATTGACCAGACTTTCTTAAGATGCTGTCGAGGGATTTAAAGTGACAATGTTGGCTTCTTGTTTGTTAAATCATAAATTAAAAGATCTAATACAAAATGAGAAGAATGTAAGTATTCTGAGCCTTTAATCATTTAAAACAATTTATATATATAACTTATGGCTCCTCTAAAATGGTAATCAAATCCAACAAAAGAGAAAAGCTAAAGGTTCACTTAATGTTTGTAAATTTTTGTATTTAACTGTAATATGAACTGCATTTTACTGAAGGGCAATTATGCAATATAGTATTTCAAAGTTTATTTTTTTTACAGTAAAGATATATAATACTGTAAACACGCTCACTGGCCACTTTATTAGGTACACCTTACTAGTACCGGGTTGGATCCCCTTTTGGCTTCAGATCTGTCTTAATTCTTCATGGCATAGATTCAACAAGGTACTGGAAATATTCCTCAGATAATTTGGTCCATATTGACATGATAGCATCACGCAGTTGCTGCAGATTTGTCAGCTGCACATCCATAATGCAAATCCAATACATCCCAAAGGTGCTCTATTGGATTGAGCTCTGGTGACTGTGGAGGCCATTTGAGTACAATCAATGCATTGTCATGTTCAAGAAACCAGTCTGAGATGATTAGCACTTTATGACATGGTGCGTTATCCTGCTGAAAGTAGCCATCAAAAGATGGGTACACTGTAGTCATAATAGGATGGACATGATCAGCAACAATACTCAGGTAGGCTGTGGCGTTGACACGATGCTCAATTGGTACCAATGGGCCCAAAGTGTGCCAAGAAAATATCCCCCCCCACACCATAACACCACCAGTCTGAACCATTACAAGGTTGACACCAAATTTTGATCCAACCATCCGAATGTTGCAACAGAAATCAAGACTCATCAGACAAGGTACCGTTTTTCCAATCCTCTATTGTCCAATTTTAGTGCGCCTGTGCGAATTGTAGCCTCAGTTTCCTGTTCTAAGCTGACAGGATTGGCACCCGGTGTGGTTATCTCCTGCTGTAGCCCATCTGCCTCAAGATTCGACATGTTGTGCATTCAGAAATGCTCTTCTGCATACCTCGGTTGTAACGAGTGGTTATTTGAGTTACCATTGCCTTTCTATCAGCTTGAACTAGTCTAGCCATTCTCCTCTGACCTCTGGCATCAACAAGGCATTTGCGCCCACAGAACTGCCGCTCACTTGATATTTTCTTTTTTGGACCATTCTCTGTAATCCCTAGAGATGGTTGTGTGTGAAAATCCCAGTAGATCAGCAGTTTCTGAAATACTCAGACCAGCCCGTCTGGCACTAATAACCATGCCACTGAGTTGCTGTCATGTGATTGGGTGATTAGAAATTTGTGTTAACAAGTAGTTGGACAGGTGTACCTAATAAAGTGGCTGGTGAGTGTAGATATACAGCAAGATAAATGGTGCTGTAAATGTAAATACAGTATTTTTGCTGTAATTGATTTAACAGCGTTGGACTGAAATAAACGGAAATATTCACAGCAGCAAGATTTCCTATACAAGGAGTTTTCCTCCACAAATAATGATGGCATTTTGAGGTTGCAATCTGCAAAGTCACCTTGGAGAATTCAAGAAGATGGCAAGAAAAGAGGCCATCCAAGATGTGCAGGTTAAAGTGAGCTTTATCAGAGCACAGTGTATCTTCTGGGTTTGCATTTTGTCAGGCAAGAGCTCACATCTCAGCATGAGAGAGAGCTGAAGGCTATGCTAACCTCCCTTTGCCCTTCACTGTTCCTCTGAAACATCTCTGCATGTTTCAGGGATTTGTCTGTCTTTTCAGAAAGTTTGTCAAATATGAAATCCAGAAAAAAGGCATCATCCAAAGAAATCTATTATGATTTGACTTAATAGCCAATGCTTGCTTGAATGCTAATTTATGGTGCAACAATGTTGACAGTTACCAGTATTACTGGAGCTAACTGCTTGAATTATTTACAAAACAGCTAAGTCTCTTGTTCTCACATTGTAATTACTCCTTTCAAGTCTGTCATTGTTCTCTTAGAAATAATGCGTTGTTACCACCAACATTAAAGCTGAACAGAATGTGCTTATATAAATAATACATAAAGATGAGTGCTTAGTTTAACGTACAGTACTGAAAACATTGAACTTTGAATTGTGGTGCTGTCAGCTCCTTGACTGGACACGATGCACATAATGCATATGCTGTACTAAAGTGACATGCGTACAGTCTCTGTGCGTGTACACTCTTGCAGTACAGGACTTCAGCATAGATTAATGTCCTTCTATTTCTTCATTTATATTCATGAGAACTGAGAGATGCATAGGAAATTTCTGTGTTGGATCTGGTTGCATTAAAGAGCGGTACAGTTTTCCAAATAGGGAATCAATATTCGCCGTGTCCATTAATATGCAAAAGGTTGCGAAGGTCATTGTGGACCTGATCAATGAAAAGGTCACCAGTTGGATGGCATGATGAAAACGTTTGGCTGAAAAATAATCTCATTATTCCGCAACTGGCTTGTCAGTTTAGAGAAATTTACAACTCTGTCGTCACACTGTATAAGACTTGCTTAGGCAGCATTTTGATTAAGAATTTTTACACTAATCATAAAATCACATTCATACATTTTTCTTCTGCCTGGTCTCTGTGTCAGAGGTCACCACAACGGAATGAACCACCAACTATTCCAGTATATGTTTTTACACAGCAGATGCCCTTGTAGCCACAACCCAGTATTGAGAAACGCCCATACACACTCATTCACACACTCACTCACACACACACACACACACACACACACACAC
>CAIGQZ010000690.1:922077-937615 GCA_903798205.1 Danio tinwini | reverse complement strand
ACACACACACACACACACACACAAACACAAACACAAACACAAACACAAACACAAACACAAACACAAACACACACACACACACACACACACACACACACACACACACACACACACACACACACACACACACACACACACACACACACACACACACACACACACACACACACACACAAACACAAACACAAACACAAACACAAACACAAACACAAACACAAACACACACACACACACACACACACACACACACTCAGAACTAGGCCAATTTAGCTTACCCAATTCACCTATAGCACATGTCTTTAGACTGTGGGAGAAACCGAAGCACTCAGAGGAAACTCATGCAAACACGGGGAGAACATGCTCCACACAGAAAATTCCAAGTGGCCCAGTCGGGATGCGAACCAGCTTGCTGTGATGTCAGTGTTAACCCCTGAGCCACTGTGCCTCCCTCATTATAAAAACTATAACAATAAAATATTAACAAAAAAAATGTGTTGTTTCAACCCAAATTTGGGCAAAATATGTAAGAACCCAACAACTGGTTGTTTAGGCTCGGGTTTGGGTTGAAATCTTTTTTAGTGTAAATTATAACATTAAGCATTAAACAGACCGCTTAAAGCAGGGGTGCTCAACCCTACTCCTGGCGATCGACCTTCCTGCAGTTTTCAGTTGCAGCCCATATCAAACACACCTGCCTGTAATTATCAAGTGCTCCTCACGTTCTAAATAATTGGTTCAGGTGTGTTTGATCAGGGTTGAAGCTGAAATCAGCTGGAAGGTCGATTGCCAGGAACAGGGTTGAGCACCCCTGGCTTAAAGTATTTACTTATTTAGGTTTGTTGTTACAATTTATGTCCTAAATGATTTGCTAATGAAGTATTGATTAGTGGTCAATAAATATAGGTTTTCAATAAACTGATTTTCATGCACATTCAGTAACCCCAATGTATACAACACAATTTACCCAAGGTTTTTTACTCAGAAATACATACAAATATATATATTAAAATGTTCATTGTTAAAGTTATAAAATGAAATCCAATTAATGAATTACACCGATTAAAATAGCTCTGAGGTGGTGTTTACATGACACGATTAACTTTTTGGGAGACCCTGAAAATGCAACCATTCTGATTATACCCCTATATACATTTCTGGAGAGAGCAAAATGTATACCAGAAGATACGTTGTTTTGCAGTTTTTGTTTTCATGAATCCACTAGCGTAGGGGTGTCAAAATTAATTGTTTCTTCTGTGCACCGTGATGCAATTCAGTATCGGTTCGATAATAGATCATAAACAGTTATTATGTACTCTCTCACTCTCACTCTGGACCTTTGACCTGCTGGCGTGAGGTAACTTTTTCTCTCGGCTGTTGCAGCGATACATCTGGATCCAGACACGAGAGCGTGTCTTCTGAGTGAGTTTTCTCCTCTGCATCTATTACGGATCAGTGAACAGCGCCACAGCGTTACAGCCAATCGCAGCCCTTTTTGTTGAGCATGTGACCAATCACAGGGGTGTAAGAACTCGCTTGACAAAGCTCAGAAAGAGCGTTCTGAGCGGGATATTTACATTTCTTTATTTGCTAAATATGCCCATGTTATTCTGTGCATGTACTTAAGTTTTTAAAGGTCCAGTTCATATAAATGACTGCTTGTATATAAGGACAAAATTATATTATAAGTAATATATAAATATAAATGAATTTATACATTTTGATAAAAGAATTCCTGTGCTGTGAAGTAAAAGCTAATTGTGTATGGAAAGCATTGTCAATGCACCAGGATATCGAATTGAACCGAAAGCATGATAATTGTAACCGAAACAAAGTGTGAAACTAGTGTAGGTTCATACCTCTACAGCTGTGTATGCTTTTTCAGATCTCAAATTTCTCTGGCGAGTGCCATTTCAGTCTGCTGTTCTCACATAAATCCACCAGAGGCTGCTGTCGACTGACTGATTTACTGACTGATCAACCGACCGATACCCCCTACCGATAAGTCTCCCCTACCTTAAACCCAACCAATAGTGTTTTAAAAAGCACCGATTAAGCCACCCACCCCCTTTCCTAAACGCAACTGCAGTGTTTTAAAACGCAATCCAAAAAAAAAAAGTTTCGAATATTTACCACGTTTTTAGACTTTATCACATTCTTAACCTGTTAGCAACTTGTTTATTTATTTTTTTAGCTCTTGTTTTTGTCTTATCTGCTTTCTGGAACCATTCTTCACAGGACTCAAACCCCGTTGTCGCGGTCAACTCCGCTCTGCGTCTCAGTCCGCCGACGTACATGTCAAGCTACTGGACGAACTGGTAGCAGCAGAAAAGCAGTCCATACGGAGGTGAGCAGTCAGCTGGTAAGCGAGAAAGGAACAGTCATAATGCCACCTAGTATTCGTTTTAAAGATGAAATGCAGCCATACGTAGCTCTGGCTACATAAATTGCAATATCCAGAAATGTATATAGTGCTATGTTTTCAGATTGAGCCTATGTTGTGAAAACCTAAACAATTTAAATGAGGTTTCAAGGTGCAAACCTCTGTAAAGATACTATTGAATAATTACACAATTATTATTTTTATTCTGTATAATTATTCTTTTATATATATTTCTTTATAATGTTACTTCACCAACTGCTTACCTGGCAATATCAACAACTTTTCAAAAAACACACAGTAATAAAACCTTTTTAGTTTTAATATAATTTTATGTAAATTTACCCAAAGTGTCTTCTACATCTAATTTTTTTCCAGTGAGGCAGTTCCTTCAACTGAATCCAAAAGCAATAATAATCTCAGTCCCAAACTTCAACATTTTGCAGACACTTTTATCCAAAGCGGCTCACACACACCATGAACAGTTGGAGGCTTGGCGCATTGCTCAAGGGACTCAGCAGTGGTATTGAGGGTGGAAGAGAATGCTGGTTATTCACTCCCCCCACCTACAATCCCTGCCAATACCAGGACACAAACCAGCGAGCTTTGGATCACAAGTCCAAATCTTTAACCATTAGCCCATGGCTGCCTCAAGTGCCATGACATGCAAATTATGATACATTAAGTAATTACCTGCTGTATCTCCTATATGATTCTCCCACTCTGTCCATTGTGCTACTCAGTCATCCACTCAATCCACCTTGTTAAAATAACAGTCGTTAAGATTAAAGACCATGAATTATGTCAAAGCAGTAAGTCAGGGGTGTTTGATTTCCAGAGGTGTCCTTTCAGTGCTTTTACTGATGAACGGTTGAAACGATGGTATTACGTGGGCAACAATTATACAAATGTTCATGAAGAAAGGCTCAGCTGTGAACACTCAGTTATAGGCTGACATTAATGGCAGCTTTAGTTCCACAGCCGGGACGCAGTCGCAGTCATTTCCTCAAAGTTGTTTTCTGAGGAGGCGCACATTTCAAAGCCACTTTATAGAACTCAAGAGTGACATTTGTAGAAGTTTTTGCTTCATCACTGAAGTCTTGTTCAGTCTCAGTATTTTTAAATTTAGTGCTTTAAAGTCCACAAGCATCTGATCTCAAATATACAAGCTTGTTGAGGTGGTCGATCAAACAGGATTTTTTGTTATATAAACCTGACGATGAATGAGAAAATATGCCATTTGAAGAGTTTTTAGGATCTTTTGGGATTGCTCTAAAAATAATTTTCTGGGACAGGGAGGAAAAAAAAAGATGTTTTTGGAATAAAGAGCAAGTGATTTATGGACTGATGTTATGCTGAGGTTTTTAGTTACAAGGCCTATTTTGTAAATATTGGTATGTCCGACACTAGGTAAATCTGATTACAGAGTAAATAATTTCTTTTTATGATCAGTATTACGTTCTAACAGAATGAAATCACACCACGAGCACCTGAGGGCTATATGGCTGACTTTGCAATGTAGATAATTGCCTACCATCCACATAAGTATTTATTAAGTACCTTAGAGAGGATATATCCACTATATTTGCTGCATCAGCACTTTCTTTCTCCAGTGCTGTATTGTGCACATATGCTAGCAATGACAGGCCCCGACAGAATCGGCCAACTGTTAGGATTGAGGTCAAAGGCCTTGACCTGACACCACAATTCTGTCATCTCCTCCTGCTAAAATTGGCACCATTGACCCAATTGGGTTTATGATGGAATTTTCAAGCCAAAGTGTCCACTCAAACCAGTTTGTTTAGGTTAACCTTGGTTTATGTATATTTACCATTAAGTCTTACATGGCTGTGCAAACTATGACTGATGAGCAAAAAAAAAATGTCTGTCTTGGTGAGCATACTTAAAGTCAGTTATAGTGACCGGCCACTTTATTAGGTACTAGTACCAGGTTGGACCCCCTTTTGCCTTCAGAACTGCCTTAATCCTTTATGGCATAGATTCAACAAGGTAATGGAAAATTCCTCAGAGATTTTGATCCATATTGACATCATAGCATCACGCAGTTGCTGCAGATTTGTCAGCTGCACATCCATAATGCGAATCTCCTATTCCACCACATACCAAAGGTGCTCTATTGGATTGAGTTCTGGTGACTGTGGAGCCCATTTGAGTACAGTGAACTCATTGTCATGTTCAAGAAACCAGTCTAAGATGATTTGCGCTTGATGACATGGCGTGTTATCCTGCTGAAAGTAGCCATCAAAAGATGGGTACACTGTGGTCATAAGGGAGTGGGCATGGTCAGCAACAATATTGAAGTAGGCTGTGGCATTGACACAATGCTCAATTGGTACTAATGGACCCATCATTACACCACCACCACCAGCAGCCTGAACTGCTGATACAAGGCAGAATGAATCCATGCTTTCATGTTGTTGATGCCAAATTCTGACCCTACCATCCGAATGTTGCAGTGGAAATCAAGACTCATCAGACCAGGCAACGTTTTTCCAATCTTCTATTGTCTAGTTTTGGTGAGCCTGTGTGAATTGTAGCCTCAGTTTCCTGTTCTTAGCTGACAGCACTAAGTTCTTAGCACTTGCTGTGGTCTTCAGCTGCTATAGCCCATCTGCCTTAAAGTTCAATGTGTTGTGCGTTCAGAAATTCTCTTCTGCATACCTCGGTTGTAACGAGTGGTTATTTGAGTTACTGTTGCCTTTCTATCAGCTTGAACCAGTCTGGCCCTACTCCTCTGACCTCTGGCATCAACAAGTCATTTGCGCCCACAGAACTGCCACTCACTTGATATTTTCTTTATTGGACCATTCTCTGTAAACCCAAATGGTTGTGTGTGAAAATCCTAGTAGATCAGTAGTTTCTAAAATACTCAGACCAGCCTGTCTGGCACCCACAACACCGCTGATCACATCGAGTTGTAACATAATTTTAATCGCTGTTTCTTTGCAAAAATGTTCTGTGGACATGTGTATACATGTTATTATGGAGACACGGCATCTGTCAAGCAATTCGGCGGGTGGGGGAAACGGCACTCCTACGTCACGTTGTGGTGGGCCTCAAATTCGCTGGCATTCGGATCCTATATTAACTTCAGTAAATAAAAAAGAGAGACTTTTTGAGACTTGTTGTGTTTATAACAGTGGACACAGTGGACAAACTATACATACACACAGTTCTGTACAAACAGCTTGCAAAAGTTGTAGGTGACCCTTAAACAGAACTGATGAATTTAACTACAGTATTTATGGCAGGTACATTATAAATAACTGCAATTAAATTACCTAAAAATTAAAATAAATCCCTTACTTTATTTTTTTTACAGAAAAGTAATCCAATTACAGTAACTAGTTACTTTTTAACTAATTACACCCAACACTAATTGTGAACCTCTGTAAGCACAATCAATAACCCCTCAACTGGAACAATTATAACTGAGGACATCCAAAACATGATCACAATTTCCCCTAAGAGCTTGGCCTCTTTTTGGCATCCAAAAACAATATTATTTAAACCACTCTTCTGTATATCAAATAAGCATTGATAAGCACTGAAATCTCATGATTATCAAGTAGTCTCATCCACTGGTGTCATGCAAATACTCTAATGCACAAAAAAGGTAGAGATACCTTTAAGATTCTAAAACAAAAGAAAAAGTCAGGGTTATCCTGAACTTGACACAAGAAATATCCCTTGGGATGAAAAGCAATCACACCTTACCTTCCTCGGTTTCCCTCTTCTCTCCTCTTCTGTACTCCACCATCTCTGCCGCAGGGCCTCGAGCACACTTCTGTTTAACATTCCATGGGTATACGTTAGGCTTTACTGTATCTCTGTCCTGGAGTGTTTCTGAACTGGGGAGCTTTGGCCTGACCGATCCCCAGAAGACTAGGCCAAAGAGCAAAGCTGAAAAGGCCTGGAAAAACACACAAGGGAAGAAACTAGAAGAAAAATTCTGCTATAGTGCTGTGATATTTTACTAGGCACAACTTGAACTTTTCTTCATCCTAATAAATGAACAACCAATAAGCGATAGTCTTGTTTTGGCATTTGATGATCCCAGAGGTCTTAGAAATAATAATCTGAATATCATTTTAAAGTCCTCATGAAATCAAACTGACAACAAGCTCACAGTGCTGTTCTTAAAATGAACAAGTAATCCACACAAGTTAATTAACAGAAAATACATTCGCTTACCTGTAATCTTTAATCAGAACCTGCAAATGTACTTTTGCTCTGGAATCTACTTTCACCTCTAATGTCAGTTTGACGGCTTGGGCCTTATATTATTAACTACTTCTCTATAACTGTAGTTTGCTGTAATCATGAGAAGGCAAAGGAGGAGAGCTAAAATTAAACTTTGCCTTTTAGTAAATACTTTTTCAGCCAAAAGCGTCACAATACATAAGTTGACAGGAACTTTATATTCTGTATGGTTCACGCCAGTCCTTAATTTGTAAATGAAAATGTGAAAATTAACAAAACCAGGAAATAAAAGTTAGTGTGATTGACGTCCACAAAACAATTTCAGTTTTTCCACAATTCATTAAACCATTATCATAAAATTTCTGAACGGTCTTTTTTTACTTTGTGCCACATAATGTTATCGGTCAGCCATGGATAAAAAAACTATTCAGTTCATCATACAATGTGCAAAGTGAATTTTATTTATTTTTTTAAATGACTCACTCTCTCTAATCTTCGAGAAGAGCCCACTGTTACCTCTTTCATTAAGTTTTCTGGCTGACCTGAGATTGCTTTGTTTGTGTCTCCCGCGATCCTGATTCAGGGATGCAGTTTCATCTTCTTAAGATCTCTTTTGATCAGGCTTATTATCAGATTTACTCATGGTTTAAAAAAATGTAAATATGCTTGACTGCCTCTTTGCCATTTTGAAAATACAAATATTATTTAGGTAGGCCACTATTCCATTATTTATTTTTGCTGCTCACTGCACGCAAAAAAAATCACCAACCAGTCAGAGTGATTGTAAACGTAATAAGCTGATTGGTTGAAAATATTGTTGAAGGCCTATAGTTAAATGTAACTTTTGCTTTAACTTGGGCATGGTGACTACCGTCATGTGTGTGCCGATCACATAATTCACACAACCTTGCACACATTCACTCTCTCTCACACACACACGTAGGTAATTCTTGACGCAGAAGTTAATGCCGGATCACTTTAAATAAATACCGGAACGTAAAACACGAATATCTGACATTTTCCGCAACAGGGTCCAGCATGATCTGGCTCAAATTATACATTTTAAATATGGGAAGGACATTTTTATGTGTAATATGATAAGAACATAATCTACCCAAAACAGCCCAACATTAGTCTTTCATTTAAAAATGTTTGGAAACATGTGAATTGGGTGTTACATCACAGCACTGACATTGATTCTAGGAATTGGTGTTTGTTCTAGGAATTGGTGTTGTAAATCACCTAGCTGCTGATTGTGGTGCTCGGATAATAATAGTCTAATGCCAACAATTTGGATTTAGTTGGAGTTTTTATTTATTTAGATGTAGGCAATGCTAACAAATTTAGTAATGATCCCACTATATATTAATTGGCCTTAACACATATGTACTTACATTAGTATACATACAAATATGAATACAACGTACTTAAAGCGGTTTAGGTCATACTTAGCTGATCGTTACCAGTTTGTGAATATTAATGGACAACTTTCACAAGTAAGTTTGGGGTCCCTCAAGGATCAGTTTTAGGCCCTTTGCTGTTTACAATATACATGCTTCCCCTGGGGGACATTATTAGAAAACATGGGATCAGTTTTCACTGCTATGCAGATGATACTCAATTATACATTTCAACTAAACCGGATGAGATGTCTAAACTGTCTAAGCTAACTGAGTGTATTAAAGATGTTAAAGACTGGATGACCAACAATTTTCTTCTCTTAAACTCAGACAAAACAGAATTATTACTTATTGGGCCTAAATCCTGTATACAGCAGTTCTCACAACTCGACCTGCAATTAGAGGGATACAAAGTTAGCGTTAGCTCTACTATAAAAGATCTGGGTGTCATATTAGACAGCAATTTAACCTTTAAAAATCATATATCCCATGTCACAAAAACTGCCTTCTTTCATCTAAGAAATATTGCCTAATTGCGAAATATGCTATCCATTTCAGATGCAGAAAAGCTAGTGCATGCTTTCATGACTTCTAGGCTGGATTACTGTAATGCTCTGTTTGCTGGTTGCCCAGCATCCTCTATTAACAAACTTCAGCTAGTACAAAATGCAGCTGCCAGAGTTCTTACCAGGTCTAGAAAATATGATCATATCACCCCAATTTTATCCTCCTTACACTGGCTGCCTGTTAAGTTTCGTATTGAATTTAAAATATTGCTTCTTACCTATAAAGCCTTAAATAATCTAGCTCCTGTTTATTTAACCAACCTCTTGTCTCGCTACAATCCAACCCGCTCTTTAAGATCTCAAAACTCAGGGCTTCTTGTAGTACCTAGAATAGCTAAATCGAGTAAAGGAGGTCGAGCCTTCTCATTTATGGCCCCTAAACTCTGGAATAGCCTTCCTGATAATGTCCGAGGCTCAGACACACTCTCACTCTTCAAAACTAGAATAAAGACCTATCTTTTTAGCAAAGCATACACTCAGTGCATTACATAGCGGTATGACGCATGATGTGCCCCACACACGATTTTGCTTCTTGTTTATATACACTATGAACAGCAGCTACGCTAATTATTCTCCTTATTCTGTATTTCCACCTGGGGGTACTCATCTCGAGACCCTCAGACTATGCAGTGCCACTGATGCAATCCAAGACCAGCGACGAGACGATCCCAAGGTTTCCGGACCAGGCCGTATCCTGAGCTGCGGCTGTGGTGGTCATGATGGAGAGCATAAGACTGATTCCTGTGATGCTCCAAGGTCAGACGTGTCTTCACGGAGGTCCAGCTACTGCGCCTAGACTGCAGCTCTGCACAAGACGTTTGGCCATAGGAGAAATGGTCGTGCCCAACTGAGCCTGGTTTTTCTCGAGGTTTTTTAAATTCTTCACTTTCGCCAATTGGTGAAGTTTTTTCCTCGCCGCTGTCGCCACTGGCTTGCATGGTTGGGGATCTGTAGAGCTGCGCATCGATGGAATTGCTCTTCAGTGTTTGGACTCTCAGTAGTGATTATTAAACCACACTGACCTGAGCTAAACTAAACTGAACTTAAACACTGAAAACTGAACTGACACTGTTTCAATTCACTATAAACTTCCATGTGAAGCTGCTTTGACACAATCTACATTGTATAAGCGCTATACAAATAAAGATGAATTGAATTGAATTAAAGTGTTCATTTAAGTGTTCAATGTATTGCAGAAGACATCTAGTGTTCTTGAGGAGGGATACGGGTAGAGTTAGGGACAGGTTTGGTGGAACGGGTAGGTTTAAGGGTGGATTAAGGTGTGATGGATGGTCAACAGTGTAATTATAAATGTAATTCAAATATTTAAAATATATTCTATGCATAAAAACATTATAAATATACGTTGCACAATATAAATAAAACAGATTTTAATACGAATTTCAGCAAACAAAATGTTACATGAGAACACGAGGATGCAGGACTGCTGAAGAACGCATATTGAGAAACAGCCTAGATCTTCGCAATTTAACATCACCAAGGCCTTTAGATGGCAAAACCCAATTTTGGTGCTGATCTGATAAAAAGCTTAGAAGGTGTTCGTTAAAATACAACACCTGAAAATGGCAAAAACTGCACTTTTTCGGCAAAGAAAGCAAAAATAATTCCTGTAGGGTTTTGGGTTTCGCTCCAAGAGACTTTTATGTAGGTTTTGGCACGGTTGATGTGCGTGTCAATTTCAATATGTGCGCGTGAAACATAGCTCGGGGGCTACTTCGTCAATAGTGCATAGGTGGTGCTGTTGAGCCACTTTGCCACACCCTCCTCTAAAACCCATATCAAACGTACATTTTCGCCACTTCTGGCATGTGTGCAAAATCGTGAGTTTTTGAGCATGTTTAGTCCATCAAAAATGCTATTTAAGAAGAAGAAGAAGAGTAAACAGAGCAATTTCAATAGGGCCTACCGCACCGTTGGTCCTCGGGCCCTAATTACAGAAATGAATTACATGTAGGTATTTAATCGAGCATAGGTACAGTGGAAAAAACATGTATTTACACAATAAGTACATTGTAACAAATTATTAGTTTCAGTTTAAGTACATATTAATTAAGGCCACTTAATATAAAGTGGAACCAAGGAATTAATAAAGCACCATGATCCTGTCATTCTTGTGCCCTACAATTTAAAAATCTGTCAAATGCCTATTAAATGTTGCATGTTGATTATCCAGAAGTGGCTCCAAGAATGATTTCTCAATAGTGTCGATGTACTTTTTCCACTTACTGTCATCTCGGTGTCAAGCACAGACAGACACCTTTATAAAAAGGATTTCTCCAGTGCATCTGCTCTCCACAACCTCTTTAAGTGAGATACTGTATATCCAATATAATGAAGCACTGCTAGTCTGCACCTTCAAACAGAGAGAAACAAAGAAACATGTTTATAGGTTTAGAGCCCGCATAAAGTGGCTATTTCTTTTCATCCTCTAACTAAATATCAAGCAGATTGTTTAAATGTCAGTGGCTTAGATTGGGCCGGGCTGGAGTGGCGCGCAGGGGCCGTGGGTGTGAAACATTACCCTTTCAGACTCTCAGAATGTCTGTGCTAATTAACAGAGGTGCACTCCAACAAATACCAGATTAATGCCAATGGCCACATCCAGGAGACTATAAGGCATGGACAGATCCTTCAAGCCTGCAGTCCTTCCATTTATAACTACGCCCACTGGAAGGGAGTCTGGGGGTGTGATTTAATGATGGAAAGGGAGACAGATGTCAGAGCCAGCAGCAGTAAATGCCCCATACTCACCTTTAGGAGATAAATAGGATCCTTCAATGTCATGACACATATGTCTAGCATGGGAGAGATTAAACATATGGTCATCAGTCATGATCCATCTGATTAAACACACCAAAGTCATGTTATGTCACTGACATGATTAAATATACAATGAGGAGACAGAAACAGTCATTATTTTGCTCTTTTTTATGGTATATGTACATTCAGGGATACAGGCAGATTACCTTAGGTATCATCTGATTCTTAGGTCAAAGAAAATAAAAAACATGCTAGTTGTTTTTAGAATATTATCAACATCTCATATGGAAGTTTTTATTTTTATTTTTTTATTTGCCATAAGCAGAAACCTTGATCTCTGCAGAAACCTGGCCCCATGCTGAATCGCTATTGAACATTTCCAATCATATTGGCTTGGAGAAAAAAATAATAATATAAAAAAATAAATAATAATAATACTGTAATATATATATAAATGTTGCCACATTTTGTGGTTACCTGAACCTAGTAATTGTCATAACAGTACGGTTACATTAAATGGCCTATTAATGGTTTGGACAAAATTGTGCATTTCCATTTTTTATGTTTTTTTGTGCATTTTAACAAAAAAGCCGTTTTTGAGGCCTTAAAATGCAAACTTTGAAAATTTATCAATGTTCAAATCAGAACACACAATTTTAAAAACATTAAAGGACACCTATTTTACCCCTTTTTAAAATTTAAAGGGCACCTAGGTTACTCCTTTTTCCAGATTTAATATGTCTTTTGTGTCCCCAGAATGCGTCTGTAAAGTTTCAGCTCAAAACACCCATCAGATTATTTATTATAGCTTTCACTAGATTGTGTTTTATAGCTCTCAACAGATTTTTGCTGTTTTTGTGTACTGGGCCTTTAAGGCTAGTCCTCCCGCCCACCGTTTTGGCTGCCTCAGACAACTGATACAGACATAAAGGAAGCAGATCTCACGTAAACGTTTGTGAGGAAAAACTACAGTAAAAACTTTACCAATGATTATTTGATGCATTTGTTGTGTGGAGCTGCAGGATGAGTCACACACAATGTCGTTACAAAGTTCACTCACACACACAGACACACATGCACATACATACAGCGTGCGCGTTTGGCTTTGCACGGTCACGCAAATGTGACAGGATACAGGTTAATCTCCACTGCTGTATGGATATCTGTTATGTTAATGTACAAAATGAACCTGATTTAACATCCACAAACCGGGATTAAAGCGTCTTCTTTTATTATTGTTCTGACACGCGGCTGTGGTGATGAAGTAAATCGCTGTAATTCATTACACACATGCACTTATAAAACATTTTAAACTTGTCAAACTCACTCTTGATCATATTTGATGATGATTGATGATCCTAGCAAACTGAACAGACCTTTTATTCACAGTTGATTTGTGCACGTCCTGTCTTGTGGATATGATTATACACGTTACTACGGAGACATGTTAATCCGCAGCTGTCAATCAATTCGGTGGGCGGGGGAACCGCACTCCTACATTAAGTTGCGGTCTGTCTCAAAACCGCTCCAATTAGTCCATCGTTTTTATGATGTTAAATTGAACAAAAAGCACTGGGTGTGTTTATATCACCCCAATATGACAGTCTATACACTATACCTACACATATGTCTGTCCAAACAGCTTGAAAAGTAGATTTTTCACCATAGGTGCCCTTTAAAATAAGTCTTTTGTCTCTCCAGAATGTGTCTGTAAGGTTTCCGCTCAAAATACCCATCAGATTATTTATTATACCTTTCAGAATATTAGAATTTTTAGCTCTGAGGACACTGTAGCCGTTTTTCTTGCCTGTGCCTTTAATGCCCACCCACCGTTTCCACATGCCTGTCAGACCCATAGAGATCCCACCCTATGGCTCTGATGTGTGTCTACATCTCCTGCTGTGTCAGAACAGCACAGTGACAGACATGAAGCAGATCTCACATAACGTTTGTGAGAAATACTACAATAAGAACTTTTCCAATGATTATTTGATGTATTTGTTGTGGAGTTTCTGCAATGATGAGTCACACACATTGCCGTTACAATGTTTATGCACGCACACACACACAGCCTGCACTTTTAACTTTGCACTGCAAATGTGACAGGATACAAGTTAATACCCACTGCTGTATGGATCTCCGTTATGTACAAAATAAACTTGATTTAATGTCCACAAACAAGGATTGAAGCATATTCTTTTCTAATTATATTGACATGCGAATGTGGTGATGAATTACAGTGGTTTTACTGTCTTTATTACAAACATGCACTGTTTTAGAAAAATGTTAAACTTGTAAAACTCATTCTTGATCACATTTGATGACTGATTTAATTCAAGTTGCTTTGCGAACATCCTGTCTTGTTGATATGATTATACACGTTACTAAAGAGACATGTTAATACCCTGCTGTCAATCAGTTCAGTAGGTGGGGAAATTCGTACTCCTATAGTATGTCATGTTGAGATGGGCCTCAAAATTGGAGGGATTTGGATCCTATTTTAATGTCAGGAAATAAAAGAAAGACTTATTGTGTTTATATCACTCTGATATGACAGTGGACACACTATACCTACACACAGTTCACAGTTCTGTCCAAACATCTTACAAAAGATGATTTTCATCATAGGGTACCTTTAACACATTTTCATCTCTGAATGAACTGCAAAAGTATGATTTTGTGAAAAGTGTGGCATCTTGAGCATGTGTAGCATATAGTTCTGCATAAGTTGTTAAAAATTAAAACAACAATAGTGTAATACAGGACTACATGTGCACAGACACACAGTGTTTATTTACAGTTACATCACCACCTACTGGCCTGGCATGCATAATACAATCCTTTTAAATGGAATCATTTTAATTTTGCATTTAGCTATCTGACATTTTTACTACTTTATCAATGTAAAACTCATTTTGGTAAACTGAAATTAAAAGGAAAAAAATTTAAAGTTACTTGCAAATAAATTATAAAACACCCACGGCCTGTTCGTACTCTCCCAATCATCATTCTCCCTCACCAATCACCTGCACCTGTTCCTCCTCATCAAGGACACTATAAAAGCCCACCTTATCCTCTCATTCCTCAGCCAGTATTGAAGTCGGATGGTTGTCCTCATCTTTGCTCCTTCGTCTTCTCCTCTTCTTCCACGGATGTTCCTTATGAGTCTTCAAATCCTTCACACTGATCAAGGGAAGTGCTTACACTTATATAGTGTTTACTAGAAGATCTGCCATTGACTTGATAAACTGCGTGTCCTGTATACTCACCTGCTGATGTTCCCACGACAAACTATATGCAAGATGTTTACATTACCATGCTGTGAAAGATCGCTAACAGCATTAACACCACTCCTTACTTCCTCACTTTGATTAAGTGACTTTGTTTTGAATAAAACTGATAAATGATAACTTTCCTTGTCTACCAGCGTGACACAAGCTCAGCCATTGCAACTTTGTCAAGAGCACAGGTGTAAAACTCAGTTGCTGAAGGGCCACAGCCCTGCACAGTTTAGTTCCAACTCTAATTAAACACACCTGATCAAACTAATTGAGTCCCTCACACTTGTTTGAAACCTACAGACAAGGCTGATTTTTACTTCTTTTTAGATGCTGACGTGCACCTCTCAACAAATGTAACTACACGTCGCAACGACACGTAACTCAAACTCTGTGATTGGTCAGCTTGGTAGCTGTGACGAGTGTCAGCAGTGCTGAGAGCCACGAGTCCCATGGGCCGAGTGTTTACAAGTGTCGAGATCCTTGAAAGAGCTCCAGATGTTTTGTTTACCTCATGATTAAAGTTGTTGCACATCCACCCCACCTCTGAATGAGCAAGTTGAGAGAAGGGAGGTTGAGGAGGGAGATCGGTAAAATGAAGTGCCGGATTAGATTTTAGAGGTGCCGGATTTGGCGTGTTCCAGCACAAATTAAGCTCTGAACTCGACACAGAGGAACATAAAAACCTACTGCCAGCTAGCTTTTCGGAAGTGTTATTAAGCAACACAAACCACATGCAGAAGTATAAATGCACGACTACGCGCAAGGCAGGCGCCGTGGGTCACGCAGATGTTGAAGTGTGTTGAAGCAGGGTTAAAACTAAACTGTGCAGGGCAGCTGCCCTCCAGGAACTGAGTTTAACACCCCTGGTCTAGAGACGTTGATGTTGCAAAGTGCTATTTTATTTTATTT
>CAIGQZ010000690.1:895302-921677 GCA_903798205.1 Danio tinwini | reverse complement strand
TATATATATATATATATATATATATAATCATTATTATGTATATTCATTATTATGTATAGTCATAAACACACTTGTTTGTAGAGCAAGTAGTTTGACCGTTATTTGCAGTTTGTTATTCCTATGCACATTTCTCTAATAGACAACTAAAACAGAAGTTCTAAAGCAAATCGCAATAAGGAGCACACTTTCAATTTGCAAAATAAGCTCAACAGAATTAGGAAAAGCAGAAACTGAAATTACTTTTAAGCTGAACTACTAAAAATGAAATAAAATAAAGCTAAATGTATTTTTAAATAAATAAACTGAAAACATAAATGCCAACTCAAAACCTTAAGCTATAATATAACACAAGCTAAATACAGTAATACTAAAATAACAGCAGGGTTAATTTATTTATCATCCATTATTTCATAGCTTAATTTTTACTTTCATTTCCTAATTTTGCGATAAGCTGACTCACTTCAGAAGTCCAATCAATCTTGAAAGCTCTGTGCATGACCCAAAGGAGGGAAATTTCTGCAAGCGGTTCATCAATAATATATGTAATTAGCATAAATAATAGCTTTAGCTCATAATGCCACTGTGATTGAAAACACGCCCGCAAAAAGCTCCCACGTTCCTGCAGGACCCACAGCAGGGTAAACACATGGTGTAGATTGACTGATGTCAACCTTACTGTGCTCTAAGAGGAGTAGAAAAACAGTTCAGACTTACATGGTGAGTCACTGTTAATCCCTGTAACCGCAGAAACAGTGATTGCGGTGCATGCGTGATATAGGAAGGTGGTTCTCAGACAGCCTGCTATTCTTAGTCTGTCTGCAGTCGTCTGAGATGGTGCAAAGTTTATTTTTTCCACTCTTTCTTCCTAAAACGTACAAAGCAAAGTGAAGTAATTACTATCTTTCTCAGTCAGACGTTTCTGTGGCGTTTGCTGATGGCGTGATGTTTCTATGTACTCACTGTTCACTGTGATGTTTACTGCGATACATCTATGCTCTAACCTGCTGCCTCACTGTCTCTGGAGAATAATTACTCTCACTTAAAGAAGCATTTCATACGAAACCTAAACTCAGTTTGTGGTTCTACGTGTGTCATCTAATACAACATTGACAGACAAATATACTTTCTCTGGATCTCAAACTCAATTCCTGTAGGGCTGCAATGCTGCACAGTTTTGCTCCAACCCTAATTAAACACAACTCATCCGACTAATTAAGGTGTTCAAAACTACCAGAGACTATTAAGCCGGTGTGATTTGAAGGTGGTTGGAGCTAAAATCTGCAGAGCTGTGGCCCCCAGGAACTGAGTTTGAGACCACTGCTCTGGATACTATATGTACATGATAATGGATTGATAAATATAGTCCTATACTCAAGTACCTCTTTTGCCTAGCTTCTTAAAGGAATAAAAGCCAGATCACACGAGTAAACAGCAGCTTTAAATTTGAACTGTCACAATAATACTGTTCTGGGAAAAAACAACATAGGCTCATTCTGAAAACGTAGTCCTGTATACATTTCTGGAGATCGCAAATTATGTAGCCAGAGCTACGTGTGGCTGCATTTCGTCTTTAAAATGAACACTAGGGGGCGGTATGACGCCGTTCCTTTTCTCACTTACCAGCTGACCACTTACCTGCATGTGGACGGGTTTTCCGATGTTACCAGTTTATCTGGTAGCTTGACATGTACGTCGTTGGACTTGAGACGCAGAACGGTTTTGACCGTGACAATGGGGTTCGAGTCCGGTGAAGAACGTTTCCAGAAAGCAGATAAGACAAAACATAAAATAAACAAGTAAAATAACAGGGTGAGAATGTGGTAAAATCTGATAATGTGGTAAAAATCTGGCCAGGGCTTTTCTTTTTCTGGATTGCTTTTTAAAACACTGCGGTTGAGTTTAAGGAAGGGGATGGGCGGGTCAATCAATGCTTTTTAAAATACAATTGGTTGGGTTTAGGGAAGGAGCAGGGTGGGTGGAATCGATCGTTTTACGCTAAAACAGCAGATGCGAAAGGCACTTGCGAGAGAAATTTGAGATCTGAAAAAGCATACACAGCAGTCACTTGCGAATTTACAAAAATAAAAAAACTGGGGAAAAAACGTAGCTTCTGGGACGTATTTGGCTCTCTCCAGAAATGTATATAGGGGTACATAATCAGAATGAGCCTGGTTTGGAAAAACATAGAGCACTTTAATTATCATCGGTTCTCTTGATTTGCAATTTAGGTTTGTGTTTTGAGTCAAATGTACATTTGTGCTTTATTTTACAATATGTACAGTGTGGTCGACATTTGCAGATGATCAAAAAACATCTGACAAGACAAGAATGGGTACATATATATATATATGGTTTTAGGACAACTTTAATGAAAGCATTTATACACACATTATTGTTTTTAAGTAATAAATAGTCCAAGTGGTAAACAGTCCAGGTAGAAACATGTGCATTGGACACAGAGGCTTGAATTTTTTTGCCTTCTTTATTTAACCCTTGTGTATTGTTCAAATTTACTACTACATTTTGTCATGTTAGTAGCTGTTTTTGCCCCAATGACTTGCATTATAACAACATTTTTTTTAACATCTTCCCAACAGGGAAAACCACAAACAAAAAACTTTTTTTTTTAATATTAATAAAAAAGGTGCAAATAAAAGCTCATTTTCAATAATAGAACACAAAGCACTTTTATGAGACCACATTCCTTCAAAAACATTTAACGAGTCTATAGCTTTATAAAATTAAATGAAAATCTATTAAAAGTCTTGATGTAATCATAGCAGCAAACACCCTAGCCATTTTTGCTTTTCCCAAAATAAATTATCAACCTACATTCCCATTTTATTTTTATTTTTTTGCCATATTTAAATCCCAAAATAAAAGTCTGTGCTGAAAAATGTCTGGTTAAACAGCTAAAGATATTTTGGAAACCATCAACTAAACTTCAGAGCCTCGAACAATACAGAAAGGTATGAAATACTTTTCTCTGAAATCAAAAATACTGTATCTTCAGTTTTCATAATTAGCCTGTAACAAGTTGAGTTTTTATTGGCATGTCTTATTCCTGCAATTAAAATATGTGCATATATACAGTATATAGTACCCGGAGGAAACCCACATCAACACGAGGAGAACATGCAAACTCTACACAGAAATGCCAACTGGCCCAACTGGGACTCTCAACCAGCGACCTTCTTGCTGTGAGACGACTGTGCTAACCAATGAGCCAACGTGTCGCCCCATTATATATATGTATTGGTGCATCTACAGGCCACAGGATACAAGAACCAATCATATTTATCATGTCTTGAGGCAGTATGTGTTATTATATTCAAACAAATAACTTTTTGCAATAAGGCTCTGGATTTCAATGGAATTTCATCACACACAAAATCTACTAACACACAAAACACTTGTATAATATCATGCTTTGAGTTTATTTTTGGAGCTTATCAGTCACTAATGACGATATTGCACAAAAAAAACAAGACTGCATGTTTGTGCCTAAAATCTCCTTTACTGTTCATCTTGAAGTCTGTGTATAAGTAAAATTTACAATTTATATAATATTACAAAAAATAAAAAAAAAGTCAGTTTAAGTTAAACTACTTCTCTGTTGACATCAGTTTTAAGCTTCAGCCACGATATTCTTCACACCCATCTTACCATTAGTTTGCTATGAGGGAATGATGTGCAAAAAGAAACCACCACCCCCTAATCAATATTAAGTTTCTTCAGAAGCACATCAACAGACTAAAATTAAAGTGTTCTCAACTTGTGGTTCTGTTGGACTTTAGGCTTGGAACAACTTGAGGGTGGAACAACTTGACACTGCTACATTCACATCTCCTCAACTCTCTTTCTCTTCAGCACTTCTGCCTGCACATTACATTACACCCAGTCAGGTGCTTTCTGAGGCCAAAAATAAGCTTGTATAAATGGCTCAGAGACTAATGAGCTACTGGGGTCTGTGTAGTTGAAAAGGCTGAGACCTCTGCGATCTCCTTTCCTTCCCAGAGCGAAGATGCTCTCCATAATCGATTGCACCAAACAGGCGTCACATTTTTATTATCTGCCGGAGTGGGCTGATCTTTTGCAGTAGCCGCTAATCTAATTGGAGATCGCACCAATTCCCAGAAGCACAGAGCAGGCGGACAGACTCATATCACTGCTGAAATCAATGGTGCCGTGTTATAAATCAGCTTCAGATCCCACATGCTTTCCATTACCACACTATCCTGTCCTTCTATCATGCCACAACAATATGTCAGAACCTGCAGTTTGTCAGGCCAAGACCCAGTGTAGTTTTGGCCTCGGTCCAGTCAAGTTAAACTATATGCTCTCCATACTTCATAACATGACAGAATCTGTGCATATCTTCAAATTACACAGTGTATGCTTCCAGAAAGTGATAATGTACATTCAGCCTGTCATTAAAATCTCAAAGCACATTGACAGGGTGATATTTTCACCCATCAGGATAATGGAATTACATTAACTGTCATTATTTGATAGCATAAAGTAAAAGGTCTGGGGTCTTCTTTATAAACATTGTGTACACACAACAGGGTAGAAATGTGCAGGTCACTACCGACACAAAAAATATATATATATAAATAAATAAAATAAAAATTAAAAATTAAAAAAAAACACACGAGCCATAATTAATCTGTATGTCACACTGGTAGACAAGGAAGATAGATATGGTTCTCTTTTTCACATGGTAACCAATATATCACACAGGCTGTATGAGAAGCAGATGTTATGTGGCGGCGATCACGCTCACAGCACTGCTGGATTAGAGCTGATGTAGAGCTTGCCAGTGCTGTTCGCTGTATATACAGCTGGGAATCAGTCACACAGTTCAGGGGAAATGGAAGATCATACGAGGGACACCACACAAGTCTTCGCCTTGTAAACACAGTGAGAGACAAGCATGGGTTAACATCCAAATCCTCTGTTGGTGATAATAGGCATAAAGTGCATGAGAGTGAATACAGATCTTCAGGTAAAGTCAGATAGTAACGACACTTCCTTTTATCAGTGTGATGGTTATGAAGACTCAGAAGGAACATCCATGGAAGAAGAGAAGACGAAGGCGCTTGGGTAAAGACAACCATTCAACTTCAATACCGGCTGACAAGTGAAGGGAGGAGGTAAGTTTATATAGTGACCAGGCTGATGATGAACAGGTGCGGATGGTTAGTACTCAGGGGAAGGTTCACGTGATCGGACGGGACTGGTATGAGGTGGTGAAACAGGATTGGGTGAGCAGGAACAAGCCGGGGATGTGACACTGTAGGTACACTTTTAGGAAAGTTTCAATGCAATTATTATTTTTTTTATCAGATCCCATTTTAAACACTTTTTGAAACCCAAGACCTTTGCCAATACCCACATTTGAGAACAGAGTGTAAAATCCCCAATTTTTTTAAGCATATCCTATCATTTTAAAGGGATAGTTCACCCAAAAATTTGGTGACTGTATACTCAGCCTTGACTTGTTCCAACCCAGGGTCAATTTTTCCAATTACAATGCATTACTCAGGCTCTTAAGAGGGTTCTGTATGTGCAAGGTTTTGAATGCTCGTTGCAATTACACATGCATTTCCCGAAAAATGCACATAATATGAACTGCAGCAGATCGTCTTGACCATGTCTACATGCCTAAATGCATTGAGTTGCTGCCATGTGTCTGGCTGATTAGAAATTTGCGTTAAAAAGCAGTTGGACATGTGTACCTAATAAAGTACCTCAATCAAACTATAACACTTAAAGGGATAGTTAAATCAAAAATGATCAATTTACTCTCCCTCAAGTGATACCAGACCTTAATAATTTACTTTCTTCTGTTGAACACAAAAGACAACATTTTGAGGAATGCTGGAAACCAGTAGACAATGACATCTATAATAGAAAAGAAATACTATTGAAATCAATGTCTATTGAATTCTGACACTCACTTTTTTGGGTTGAACTATCCTTTCAATATAAATAGAAATAATACCTTTATATAGTTTTTTAACTATCTAGTGAGGCAAAACAGTCCACTGCAACAAAAATTACAGCAATTCAAATATTGCAGCAATATTAGCAAAATAAAAAAAACATAAACAAGATGAAACTTGTTACAGTGGCGCAGCGGGTAGCATGATCGTCTCACAGCAAGAAGGTCGCTGGTTTGAGCCCGAACTGGGTCAGTTGGCATTTCTGTCTGGAGTTTGCATGTTCTCCCCGTGTTTGCGTGGGTTTCCTCCGGGTGCTCCAGTTTCCCCCACAGTCAAAAGACATGTGCTACAGGTGAAATGGGTAAGCTAAATTGGCCGTAGTGTATGAGTTTGAAAAAGTGTGTATGGCTGTTTCCCCAGTGATGGGCTGCAGCTGGAAGGGCATCCGCTTTGTAAAACATATGCTGGATAAGTCAGCAGTTCATTCCGCTGTGGCGACCCCTGATTAATAAAGGGACTAAGCTGAAAAGAAAATGAATGAATGTATGAAGATGAAACTTTCACAATAACTCACAAAATAAAATGAATGTTTTAGCATGATTTGGTTTGAAATGACGTCAAGCCAGTTTGCTCTTTAAATTTAATACGAGTGTTACATTTTAAGGCCTAAACCGACAGATGGACTAATATGCAAAATTGCCATGAACGTAAAGTTTCAATTGTCCAATCAAAACCAAGAATTCCTGAGCATCATTTTATCATTTTTTAGGCACCAAACTCCAATACCTTTGTACTTTTTGTTAGTGCTGTCTGGATCCAAATATAGCTTTGCCTTCAGAGACGTCAGCTTCACCTGATCGATGATGTTGCCTTTAAAAAATGGCTGCGAATTCAAGGCTAACTGGGGGTAAAGCTCTTCCAAGCATTAAGTGCAGTAATGAAAAAAAGTTTTGAGTGATGTAGTCATTTTACTCACGCTCTATAGCTGCAATAACAGTCTGTTGATTGCTCATTGAGAGGCTGCGAGCCAAAGCCCATCTCAGCAATGAAAACTCTCCGTTACAGATTGATTGGCACTCATACAGTGGGATTGATGGCCAGTGTTAATTACTTCGGAATGAATAATTCAGCCCGTAATGGGTGGATGAAAACGAAAAGCCCACAGTCAATAAGAAAGCTCCATCTGAGAAGATAACCGATCCCCAAGGGGAGAGGAGAAACCAAGAGCACTTACAGTGGAGCTGAAGCGTGAACCGGGCTGTTCTCCAACACGCTGATTCAGACCCTCCTACAGTCCCTGATATGGGTCCATCTGTGGAGAAAATATATGCAGGATAATGCCTGGTTTCTGATTGAAGAGTATTGCATGTTTTATTGCATTCTAGTGCCATCTTTTTCACTATTAGTGAAACGAAATCAGTGAATGCTGAACTGATTCTAAGGGCAAATGATCACTGGACCTGCAGCACCACCTGGTGGAGATTTGATTTGAAAACGTTATGATGACAGGCTTTTGACTATTTGATATTAGGGGAATCTTTCAAAATAACAAAGATTATATATATTGCACACATTTATTAATAATATTTGAATATTAAATCAAATATTATAAATACTACAAAAATGAAATGAATTCATCTTTGTTTTATAGCACTTTTACTATGTAGATTGTGTCAAAGCAGCTTAACGTAGAACTTCTAGTAAATTGAAACTGTCAGTCCAGTTTGAAGTTGAAACTGGACTGACAGTTTTAATTTTACAAGAACTCCCTACCCCTGAAAAATAAGAGACTAAGCCTAAGAAAAAAAATGAATGAATGAATAATTATTAAGACAATACACTTGACATTGTTATACAAAGACAACTGATGCCGCCGACATAGGACATACAGTATAGCATGAAAATCAAATTAAAGATCATGAAATGTTGTCTACTTTCATTCCTTTGTCTCTAGTAGACTCCTGTGGCAGTAGTGTTTGTGAAAGCATGTTAGACAGCTGTACTTTGTACATTGCTCAGTTTATTTATCAGCTCACGGTAGAATAATAAAAACAAGGGACTGAATGTGGCTTGACATATGGCTTCATTCATTCTTGTTCTTTTCCCATTTCTCCTTCTACAGGCAGGTAAGACCAGCAAATAAATTTCCATCTCATACTCAGACATCTAATAGCCGACAGTGAATATACTCTAGCTAGCAGCCATTTGGTTTTATAAGGGTTAATAATTAATTTTGGATATAAGCTTTCATTAGTTCTGGTAAAAGATGAGTACCTCTTAAACTTTGCATCAGCCCTAGGTTCTGTGTTCCTGGATGGAGAGAAAGCTGACAGTGTGTTGTGGAGACGCAGACGAGCGAACACATGGCTGTTTGAGGAGTTTCTGCCGGGGAATGTGGAGAGGGAGTGTATAGAGGAGACGTGTGTCCTGGAGGAGGCCAGAGAAGCCTTTGAAAATGACGAGAAGACAGTGAGTACACACAAGTCATGCATCTGCGTTTGCTATTATTGTGTAATACAGCATATGTGTGTGTTTGGTCTTTGTTTTGCAGATGGAGTTTTGGGCAAGTTATGTTGGTGAGCGTGTTTAATAATTTACAGTGATATTTACTGAGAACAAACACATCTCTGTGATAAGGAAATGTTGGACCATTAAATGGACATCAGTATATTTGTTAATGGGATAGTTCACATCCAGTACATATATAATTTAATCGTTTGCTACTTGTTTCAAAGTTATTTTTTTTAAGAATGTTGGAAACCAGCACCTTTTAACTTCCATAGTATTTTCTTCTCCTAATATGCATATAAAATGGCTACCAGTTTGCAACATTGTGTTCATCAACAACAACAACAACCAATAAATTGAAATTTAATTTCTTAAAAAAAAAAAAAAATGTTTTAATTATCAGACAAATATAAATATTTGAAAATAAGTGAAGTTTCACAAACTAAAACTGCGGTCATACTATAGTTTAAGCATGCAAAATTCAGTAGAACGTGCTGCGAAAAGGGCTGGGATTAAACAAGATGATTAGTCATTTAAAAAGTGAGCGATTGGTCTATATTTTAAATTTCTGTCCAAAGAGGTCATGTTTTGATCATCAATTGGTCTCACGCAGTCACGCGATGGGACTTCGCAGGACCGAGTTCAACAAGCTTGAACTTTGCAACGCAGCGAACTGCGAAACTTGTCACATGAGCTTGCGTTTCTGGTCTTCCGCATTCGCATGTCTATAAATGAAAGTCTAGTGTGACCGCAGCTTAATTTCAAGAGGAGCACGTGATATGATTGGTCACGGCTGGTCCCCCATCCGTAATCATTAGCAAGCCAATCAGATCTTTCCAAACTCAACATAAATATCTCATTTAACTTTATTTCCCTATCTTTGTTTTTTGAAGCGAACTGAACAAACCAATATGAACAGTATATGAGAACCTTAGTACTGGGCTTTCACTGTGTGGGTTTGCGCTAGTGTGGTTAGCGGTCTATTCCTCTAGGGCTGCCCCCGATAATAAAGGAATAGGCTGAACGAATTCGGGGAGTTCTCGAGAACTACCTGATCTCGTACCACCTTACATGCTCATTGACCAGTGCTCATATCTCCAAGCTCAGGGTTCTATCCCGGGACAGCAAGTCAAACCTGCTAACATTATCAAGCAATATCTAAGTGTGAACTCTTGAAAAAAGTTGTAATATTCTGGAAACTTCATGTAGAAATTAAAATGGGTCAAAGCCTACTTAAAGGGATAGTTCACATAAAAAATAAAATAATTTATTCATTGACAAGTGGCTCTAAATATAAATGAATTTGAAAATGAATTTGAACACAAAACAAGATATTCTGAAGAATGTTGGGGTGAGCTTAGTAGGAAAAAAACATACTGTAAAAGTAAATGTCTGGGAGTTTTTTTTCAACATTTTTTCAGTATATTTCACTTATTCCCAGTGTTGCGTGGTGGCTGGAAGGGCATCCGCTGCATGAAAAAATATATGCTGGATAAGTTGCTGGTTCATTCCGCTGTGGTGACCCCTGATTAATAAAGGGACTAAGCCGAAAAGAAAATGAATGAATATTTTACTTGATGTTTAACAGAAAAAAAACTCAAACAGGTTTGGATCAAGTGGAGGATGACAGAATTTTTATTTTGGGTGAACTATCTCATTAACATCCCATTGTTAACTATTCTAACATGTTCGGTTCAGAAAGAACTACACTCCCATGAAGCACTGCAAATGACACCATCATTATGGTTTATGCATTTTGATAGTGTAAGGAGGCTGACTAGTCTACATCATTTGTGGTGGTTCAAGAATGTGGGCAGAATTAAACGTCTCTTTTTTTGGTGCTCACTGAGACTCTCTGATTGGTGGAATTTTCTATATAGCATCATGGGTAATGTAGTTTTCTGCACAAATACCCTTTTTATACCTGACTGCTTTAAAATAACTTGAATTAGTTCAGTCGAAGCCGAACAAACTTCAGAAAGTGTCTGTTGTGAAAAACAACAAATAGCCATACATTTGTCAAAAAAAATATCATTTTCAAACTGATTTTTTTTTTTTATAATTCCAGTGAACAGCCACTGTTATGATTGGCTACTTTATGTCATTGCATAATAAATTGTGCCAACTCCTATATTATTTTGTGTAAATAAGTAAATAAACTCATTCAAAAACACAAGCATTAAGAACTTGTTTTCTTGCAGTATATTATGGAGCTGATCAGATAGTTGAACGTTTCATATTTCACCAAAAAAATCATTGAGAACTGTTCATTATACTCTGCTTTGTTTAAAAAATAATCAGCAAAATTCCTCTTAGATGATCAGCGCTGCTTTTAAACAACAAAAGATAAAAAATAAATAAATAAATAAAATAAAAAGTGTCATGTCATGAGTCCTTTAAAACCTTGAAGACATTATCTTAGCTATAATACATTCTTTCTTAGCAGTTTTTAACAAATTATCCTGTGTGTTAGACGGGAACCAGTGTAAACCATCACCCTGTCAGAACCAGGGCACATGTGAGGACCAGATGGGCACATACAGCTGCAACTGTCTGCCAGGCTTTGTCGGCAAAAACTGTGAAATAGGTCAGACAAGATATCGGTTCTCTCAAATTGACAAGTTTGAGCACTTAACTGGAAAGATAAAGAATCCCTGAATCTTTTGCTGTTTCCTAGTGATTGCCAAAAAGT
Source organism: Danio tinwini (assembly GCA_903798205.1). Classification (NCBI taxonomy): domain Eukaryota; kingdom Metazoa; phylum Chordata; class Actinopteri; order Cypriniformes; family Danionidae; genus Danio; species Danio tinwini. The sequence continues at coordinate 910,529 of CAIGQZ010000690.1, read as the reverse complement.
GTGATGTTGATAATGGTGGCTGTGAGCATTTCTGTGTTCTCCTGGAGTCTTACAAGACCGAGTGTCAGTGTGCATATGGGTACAAACTCTCAGAAGATGGACTTACGTGTGAGCCAACAGGTGATTATGTCATGAACGATGTTTTCTGATTTGTCTGAGCAATTGGCCTTTGTTTTATACGGTCATGAAACCCTCTGCTTCAACACAGTTGCTCATCACATTTTTTTATTAAAAATGCATAACACTTAAAAATAATGATGTATGTATTATATTTACTAATATTAACTAAGTATGAATAATCTTGCAAAGCATTTAGTAATCATGGCTCAACATTAACTAATGCATTGCTAGAATCTAAAGTTGTGTTTGTTAACAGTAGTAATTGCAATGTGAGTTAACATGAACTAACGTTGTTTAACTTAAATAACATTAATGTTAACATATGTAATGAATGTATTACTAGTTGTTTGTTAATGTTAGTGAATAACTACATTAATTAAAAGACCATTATTTTAAAGTGTTACTGAAAAATGCTTCAAAAATTCCTTTCTGTTTATTTGATGCCTAGTCTAGTTTTGGCCTATTCTTAAACGTCTATTAGAATTTCACTGATAGCCCAAATTTAGCCTTGTTGACGACTATGTTTAGACGTCTGTTAGACATCTTTTAAAAAACAAAAAATGCTTGCTGGGATGCTAACACTGCACTTATAAAATACACGCAACTCATTGCGATATACAAAACCAATATGGCTGGGGAAAAAACATTTACATTAGTCAGGTTTTTCCTACTATTCAACTTTATGAAGCCCACTGTCCGTCAGAAAATGAAGTTTAGTGTTTAATGACCCTTAAAAAAAGTTGAAAACATATGGAAAACATAAAACAAAATTAAAATGTTTTTGTTACCAGTGAAGTTCCCATGTGGTAAAACCAGTAAACCTGCAGTGAAGACCTTAGGCACAGCATCCGTGACGAATACAACAGCTCAGTCTTCCAATAAGACCATCAAATCCACATCCAGCATTCCCAAACCAGCCAATCTGACAAACCCTACAAATTCCAAAGACAAAAACGAAAAACTCGCAACGTCTCGTGTTAAACTGCCAAAATGGGCCTTTGAGGAGTATTTGACGTCTCCTGCTCCGACAGTAAGTGGCCCAAAAAGTCGTATTGTTGGTGGCAATTCGGCCTTACCTGGAGAAATCCCTTGGCAGGTAAGGACTACGAGTTTTAACAGCCAAATGCTTTTGATCAAATAATCTCTTAGTCTAAACTAAATGATGGACCCAATCTGTCTATGCACACAAAACCATCTGATTTATCCCAGTTGCCCGCTGATCTGTAGGTGGCGCTGGTGTCGCGCTCAACACAGCAGGTGTTCTGTGGAGGATCCATCCTCAACCCGCTGTGGGTGATCACTGCTGCCCACTGCATGCTGGGAAACCACAATGGATCCTTTTACATCAGAGTTGGTAAGACACCAGTAGTGTAAGAGGAAAATGTGGTCCTGCAGTAGTAAAACAGAAAATGCAATAGTCATTTGTGTATCTCTAGCTCAGTTTATGAACATCGTCTTTAATAGTAACACAAAATAAAGCATTGTTGAATTCAAAATGTGCATAAAACAGAAAAATAACATGGAAAAATTCATTCAAATATAAAATAACTTGAAATAAACAATTTTGTTTTTGACAGAAGTACTTTTTTTCAGCATCAGGTTGATCACTTTTACTTTAAATCAAATGACTGTAAAGTTGTATAATCTTACATAAAATTATATTTCAAATTATAATTCTTCTGAAAGTAATACTAATTTATAATCCTGAAATGGGTCCTAATATCCTAAAATCAAAATACAAAAATATGAAGTAGCACAACATTGTTTTACAAGCAACAAATCACCATATTAGAATTATTCTGAAGGATCATGTAACAAAGAAGCTAGAGTAACAATACTGAAAATTCAGCTTTGACTGAAAGAAATATGTATATGTCATATGTATAATTTATTTTGCTAGATTAGCTTGAAATTTGGCTTCAGTACTGAGTAAACTAATGTATATGCACAAATATAATATTGTACACTACCTGACAAAAGTCTTGTCGTTGATCGCAGTTGTAAGAGCAACAAATAAAAACTTGACTTGATCATTGGGAAAAGCGACAGAAGGTAGATTTTTCCGATCAATCATCTTTTGAACTGCATCCCAATCATCACAAATACTGCAGAAGACCTAGCGGAACCTGCATGGACCCAAGATTCTTAAAGAAGTCAGTCAAGTTTGGTGAAGGAAAAATCATGGTTTGGGGTTACATTCAGTATAGGGGCATGCGATAGATTTGCAGGGTGGATGGCAACATCAACAGCCTGAGGTATCAAGACATTTGTGCTGCCCATTACATTACAAACCACAGGAGAGGGCAAATTCTTCAGCAGGATAGCACTCCTTCTCATACTTCAGCCTCCACATCAAAGTTCCTGAAAGCAAAGAAGGTCAAGGGGCTCCAGGATTGGCCAGCCTAGTCACCAGACATGAACATTATTGAGCATGTCTGGGGTAAGATGAAGGAGGAGGCATTGAAGATGAATCCAAATAATCTTAATGAACTCTGGGAGTCCTGCAAGAACACTTTCTTTGCCATTCCAGATGACTTTATTTATATGTTGAGTCATTGCACAGATGTATGGATGCAGTCATCCAAGCTCATGGGAGTCATAAACAATATTAATTCTTTCTCCACTGCATGATGACTTTATATTCTATACTGTACATTGTTTCTGTTAAGTGACAAGACTTTTGTCTAAGCAAAGTCAGATCTTACTGTTCTAATTAAATCATTAAAAATCAAGGCATGATCTTATTTTATTTTGGTAAAATAAGCATAATCTAGAGGCCTTTGCCGTTCATATGAGCCACTTCTGAAACCAAATGATCAACTAGAAGTCAAATTATTTGTTGTTTTTAAAATTTGAATTGGCAACAAGACTTTTGTCAGGTAGTGTATATCATCCTATTAAAAATATTAATTTAAAAGATCAATTTGGGGTGAGGGGTGTACTCATATATGCTGAGCACTGTATATACAACAGAACCTTGATGAATATAACTTTCAAAAATATTACACAACTTACTTTAGAAATATTTACTAATCCAAGAACAATTACTATCAAATTCTAAGCAACCATGTTTTGCAGGGGAACATGATGTCTCCAAGATTGAAGGCACAGAACAGAATGTGGACGTCATCAAATTAATCTCACACCCTCGCTACAACTCCAAAGTCAGCCTTTTCAATCACGACATTGCTTTGCTGCGGCTCCGCTCCCCCATTCGGTTAACCCCTACGGTGCGTCCTATCTGCCTGGGGCCGATGGTCTTCTCCAACACCTTGCTGCAGTCTGGATCTCTGGCCACGGTCAGCGGCTGGGGTCGTGTGCGTTTCCAGGGCCGAAGTGCATCGACTTTACAAAAGGTTGAGTTGCCTTATGTGGACAGAACAGTGTGTAAGGAAGGCAGCAGTGACCCAATCACACACTTCATGTTCTGTGCCGGTCATTCGGACTCCCCTAAAGACGCGTGTCAGGGGGACAGTGGAGGACCTCATGCTATGCGCTACCACAACACTTGGTTTCTCACTGGCATCATCAGCTGGGGAGAGGAGTGTGCCAAGAAAGGGAAGTATGGTGTGTATACACAGGTTGGCAACTATTACCGGTGGATACAGCACATGATGGGGGTTACTACAGGAGCCCTGCTAACTAACGTGGACCAGTGAGCTTGGGTTTTATTATAACTGCACACATTGGGGAATGTAGCTTTCAATCTTGGAATGTGAACAAAGAAGTTAATATTGGTCTAATAAAGTCAAATAAATGAAATCAAACTGCTTCTAGTTAACTATTATAACATTGTAGGGGCGGCATGGTTGCTCAGTGGTTAGCACTGTTGCCTCACAGCAAGAAGGTTGCTGGTTTGAGTCTAGGCTAAACCATGAGGCCATTCTATGTGGAGTTCACGTTCTTCACATGTTTGGGGGTGGTCAGGCTGAGTAACTGTACAATGCACCAGGTTTTGGGCAGTCGATGCGATTGGATACTATACCAAAGTCGACGACCCAGGGTTGGGGGGTGAAATTACAGGAGTTTTCCAGGAGAAATAAAAAAAACGAGAGGGTGACGGGAGATGGGTCTGAAATACGGGAGACTCCTGGGAAAAGTGTTGTTTTTGTCATCACAACTTAACATTATCAAGACAACAAAACTTGACATAAATCTGTCATAAACATGATTTTCACGAGGCCATTAGGAATCATGGTTTCTCCTGGTATAATCAAATCAAATTTAAGACTTTAAGACTCTTATGAACTAAATTTTAGACTTCTACAGGGCTAAACACTAATGATTATTTCTAATGGCCTGGTCGGTTGCCAAAAAAAAATAAATTATTTCTTAGCGACATATTTTAATGCGTCAAAACAAGAAAACTCTAGTTGTATACACTTTATTTTTTTATGACAAGTTTAACATTGGCAACATGGTGGCGCAGTAGATAGTGCTGTCGCCTCACAGCAAGAAGGTCGCTTTGTTCAAGCCCCGGCTGGGTCAGTTGGCATTTCTGTGTGGAGTTTGCTTGTTCTCCCCATGTTCGCGTGGGTTTCCTGCCAGTTGCTCCGGTTTCCCACACAGTCCAAAGACATGTGGTACAGGTGAATTGGGTAGGCTAAATTGTCCATAGTGTATGTGTGTATGAGAGTGTATGGATGTTTCTCAGTGATAAGTTGCAGCTGAAAGGGCATCCGCTGTGTAAAACATATGCTGGATAAGTTGGCTGTTCATTCCCTGTGGCGACCCCAGATTAATAAAGGAACTAAGCCGAAAAAAAAAATGAATGTATTGAGACATTTTAATGCAAATACAGTTTGATCCACTGAAAAAAGCGATAAAAATATTCATGACAATTATAATGCCTCATGTTGATGACAGATTTATGACAAGTTAGGTTGTCTTGGTAACGTCAAGCTGCCATAACAAACAACGCCACCTTTTAAAATGACATAACAGAGCAAAATAACCTTAATAACAGTTGTCATAAGCATGCATCAAATCTCATTCACATGTCATGATTATAAAGGTTTCATGACAGTCTTATAAAAACCCCTTTAAGTAAAGCGTTACTGTATTTCGTTATATTTGAATGACGTGCGTTAGACAGTCTGCAATACCAAATTCTTATAATGCACTTGAATTGTCAGACAGATTTATTCAGTATTTGCATAAACAGCAGGGGTGTCCAAACTCGGTCCTGGAGGGCCGGTGGCCTGCATATTTTAGTTCCAACCCCAATGTAACACACCTGAACCAGCTAATCAAGCTCTTTCTAGGTATACTAGAAACTTCCAGGGAGGTGTGTGAAGGAAGTTGGAGCTAAACTATGCAGAACACCAGCCCTCCAGGACCGAGTTTGGACACCCCTGTCTTAAAGGCACAGTAATTGTTACACACCTTTTCAGTTTTTACAGTTATTAAACTGTAAATAATTGGTCAAATATACTATATTTTTAACTAGCTCTCATGCTAATATCTTAAGTTAAGGCTCAACATTTGAGGAAAATGACTTGAGAACCAACTGAACAGGTTTAATGTCTCATTATACAATACACACCTTTTATATTTTTGATAATGAAATATATGTCAAAATTTCTGTGGCCTTGTTTACATTCGTGTCTCCAGTTACAGTAGCCTATGGCTGATTGATGAACGTCGTGAAAACACTGAATCATCGCCATATTTGTGGGCTTGTGGCTCGGTGTATTCTTTAAATACAGTATTTAGTGTGATTTTTAGAAATATTTATTGTTATACATCCATGTGGTGAACAGACTGTAAAACCGGTACTTCCATCAATTGAGCACTTATTGTTTTCACTCTCCCATAAGAATATTTAATAATCCATAATACTCAGCAGAATAGACGTACCATTTCTTCTGTGGTCTACTGAAAGCTAGCATGTTATTTAGCCATGTACTGGCATGCTACATGTTTTGAAGCTGCTAGGAGGATCTTGACTGAGAACTCAATCTCTCGTTCAGACAGCAGGAAAATGAAGCGTCTCCCCTTAAGCTTTGAACCTCCACCGCCTTCAGAGGAAAAAGTGGAGGAGGGAGATCCGAAAATATCTGACGCGAGAAACCTACTTAACATTTCAGCGGCGTTCGTTCTTAAAGAGACTCGTGCCCTACTTCTGAAAATCACTGCATCCTACCCAGAAACACTGGAGACAGCAGATCATTCACATCTCACCCGTCAAACATGCTTTCATCATCTGAGAGATAACAACACAATACCTGTTAAGCATGAGGACGTGCAATTCTAAACTGTTTGCTTCTAATAATAAGTGTGGGGATTAGTAGGATTTTAATAGTAAAAAATTTCTGAATAAAAAGACATTAAAACCTCATTAAAGCAAGAAGAATGAATAAAACTGTTCAAAAGCGACAATTAAAAACATTTTTATATTTCAATTGGAAATAAATGCTAAAAGAATACTTATAAAAATACATCTCTATCCTTCTCTATACATACAGGTTTTATATATAACACACACAGGCCACTTTATTAGGTACACCCATCTAACTGCTCGTTAACGCAAATTTCTAATCAGCCAACCACATGGCAGCAACTCAATGTAATGTAATGTTTCAGAAACTGCTGCTCCTACTAGGATTTTCACACACAACCATCTCTAGGGTTTACAAAGAATGGTCCGAAAAAGAAAAAAAATCTCCAGTGAGCACCAGTTCTGTGGGCGCAAATGCCTTGTTGATGCCAGAGGAGAATGGCCAGACTGGTTCGAGCTGATAGAAAGACAACAGTAACCACTCGTTATAACCGAGAAGATGCAGAAGAGCATCTCTGAACGCACAACACATAGAACCTTGAGGCAGATGGGCTACAGCAACAGAAGACCACACTGGGTGTCACATGTCAGCTAAAAACAAAAAAACTGAGGATGCAATTCACACAGGCTCACCAAAATTGGACAATAGAAGATTATCAAAATGTTGCCTGGTCTGATGAGTCTCAATTTCTGCTGGGACATTCGGATGGTAGGGTCAGAATTTGGTGTCAACAACACAAAAGTATGGATCCATCCTGCCTTATATCAACGGTTCAGGCTGCTGGTGGTGGTGTAATGGTGTGGGGGATATTTTCTTAGCACACTTTGGGCCCATTAGTACCATTTTGAGCCTACCCGAGTATTGTTGCTAACCATGTCCACCCCTTTATGACCACAGTGTACCCATCTTCTGATGGTTACTTTCAGCAGGATAATGGGCCATGTCATAAAGCCTGAATCATCTCAAACTGGTTTCTTGAAAATGACAATGAGTTTACTGTACTCAAATGGCCTCCACAGCCACCAGATCTCAATACAATAGAGCACCTTTGGGATGTGATGAAATAGGAGATTTGCATCAACTGCGTGATGCTACAGTATCATGTCAATATGAACCAAAATCTCTGAGGAATATTTCTAGTACACCTTGTTGAATCTATGCCACAAAGGATTAAGGTAGTTCTGAAGGCAAAAGGGGGTCCAACCCAACCCGGTACTAGTAAGGTGTAATTTAATAACTAATGTTTTATTAAAAATGTATTCTTTTTCAATGAGCTGTACACATTTCAATACACACATCATCAATACAACAGTACAACAATAAATACAGGTACATTCTTTGTTATTCCCCTAAAAATACAAAAATTAAATAAAACAAAATAAAATAAATAAAAATAGATTAAATGCAATTAGATTTATCAAAACTATTGGACTATTAGCGGAAATATGAACATTAAATTAAAGTGCAGTGTAATAATTTGAATTAAAAAATCAGTAAAAAAAAAAAAAAAAAAGAGCATGAACATAATATACAAGACAAAAAAAACCTGATGATGCTTCACTGTGGTCTCAGATGTTTGAAGAGCAGACATTACACACTCATGTCCATTACGTGGCTTGATTCTGGCTGAAGCACCATGCTGGAAAGGAATAAGTTGATAACGAAATGAACAACATAAGAGATAAATGTTCTCCACAGCGTCTCCTGCTGCTCCACGCGCCTCATTTCCACTTCAAACGCTGCTATATCAAAGTCGGCCCTCCAAACTCAGCACTGATTTTACGTAGTAAACTCATGTAAGTCTGCAATTAATATTGAATTAACTTATTTTTATTGAATTAAGCATTCAAAAAAGTGGATATATTTAATAATTGCCTTATGATCTCCCTTAATAAAGAAACCAGCTCTGATTTCCCAGTCGCACACGAAGAAACACACACGTGGCCCCTCATGAATCTTATTTGTGGCTCCAAAAATCAACACTTCACATGACGGCCCTCAGGTCTTCAAGCTGGCGGAGGAGATTCTGCATATAAAGTGCCTCACAAGAGAATCGGTCTAAATAAGAGAGAGGTAAGAATCATGCAAAGTTCAACCCGGTTTAAAGCTGTAAGAGAGACACAAAAGACACACAAATCCGTGTGACCTGAATAAAGTGCTTTTCTGAGGTAACTAATGCACTACTGAGCAAATCTGCATTAAATAAAAGGGAGGAAACAGGCATTATGGCACTGCATATTTGGCATCGAAGCTCTCAGGAAGAGCTTCGTTTGTTTAACGAGGATAAATAGGACGACAGTACAAGATAAATAACAGCACAAACGCACAAGGTCCACAAACCAGTTTTTTATAGGTCTTCCAGGAGGTTTAACCACAAAAAGCGTCCAATTAGAAGAGGCATTGTTGGGTCTTGATTCAGTAAAATTGTAGTGGGAGTCAGAATGTTCTAGACTCCAACTAGTCAGGAGGACTGAAGTGTGTTTGGGCTGAGGACAGATGTTTAAAAGCGCTCTCTGGGGTTGCTAAAAAGGCTGGAGATCTCTTGTTTGATGTAAAAAAAAAACGAGTTTTGTTTTGCAATGAGGAGAACGTTGGGATACTATCCTGCTGGTCAAGTCTGAATCCATGTGGTCACGTCAGAACAGAACTGGCCGGTTCCTTCATGGAGAACTCAGCTTCCTCGCTTTACGAATCCCTTGGTCTGCAAGAGGAGATATGGTAAAACTGATCATACTTGGAGGAAACTCTATAAACAGACAGAGGACATCTAAATTGACTGACCTCCAAGCCGGCTGGAGTGATTCTTCATGCTTTCTCCCAGGAGGCACTGCAGGTTGGGTGTAGGGACACGGCCTTCCTGTCTACGACTCAGATTCTTCACCAGCCTGTGATTGTTGAAAATGATACAGATTCACATTGAATCACTATCTGAAGTCACATACATATATTATTTTTAAAGCTATGTAAATAATTAAAACACCACCTAAAAGACAAATTTCTTTGGATTTACATATTATAGTGCTGTATCTGTAACTACTTAAAGCTGTGACAAAAAAATCTGTTGAAAAATTGATTTAACAACAATTCCGAGATTTCCGAAATGCATCACTATTCTCTCTTGAATTGATTTTGAGCTTAGTTTTTAACATAGACATACAGACTAGATGTCGCCTAGGCTATTTTTGTCTATTGGAGGGAATGTGTCAATTTTACATATTTTACACTTTTCTACATTGATGGATAAGTGACCGCAGGGGCATTGCCGACAATGAGCGTGTGTTTGTGTACATGGAAATGTATTATCCTGCCTCCCTGTTAAATTTGATTTAATCCACATCTAGAAACACACCCCCTTTCACTTCTAATTCTAATGGAGGGAGTGATTCATTAGCGAATGAATGATTTGTGTAAACCATCCATATCCCTGCGTCTCAATGTATATATCCACCTTTCTGATCTCTCTTAATATAGCATTTTTAATATTCAATAATTTAGGGTGGAATGTATGCACATTGAGGCACAGGCACTGTTGTGTTATCGGGCACCACACGGAATCTGCGCATGCAGAAATTCACAGATTTCCACAGATTTTTAGCCCATCATTGAATAGACTCATTTACTCGTGTAAATGTGTGTAAATGTATATTTAATCAGTTTATTAATTTCAGTAATATTATTGACTAATATGAAAATGCTGATCTGATTTCTTTACAATACATTTTGTAAAGTAATATTTTCTGTCTTTTAGTAGATATATTATTTGAGAGACTTGCTTGCAAATAAGTGGATCTAATTGGATTTACATTGTAAACATTGAATAAAAGTTAAAAGTTTTTTTTATATATTAAGTTTTTAGTTTTGATGCTTCCAAAATCATTCAGCATAAATCTGCAGATTTTTTACAAAATTCTGTGCAGAAATAGCAAAAAAATGTCCGCAGATTCTGTCTGGCCCTCATTATAAGTTTACTTAGCCGACAATAATACAAGTTTCTGGCATCAGCGTCTTCTTAATTTATTATCATCAATAACGTTAAATGTAAAGCACAAAAGTTTGTGACATACAAAATCATAAAAAACGAAATCTTACCTATAAAACGCACTGCCTTTAGGCTTTGTTTTCTTTGTTTGCTCATTACTACACCCGTATGCAGCGCAAAAGTCCAGCATCTTCAGATTGGTTTTGGCCTTGACTAAATGCAGTTGAATAGACTTTGTTGTGGGAGCACTGTACAGATATGGCAGTGGTATTGACACATATTCAGGGCCCATATGCCATATCCAATGTATATATCTATAAGTTTTAAAGAACAGATGGCGCTCTAGGCTAGTTTTAACCTGTACACTCAAATGCTCATGAGGAAGAGTGCTCGAGAGTCAGGTAAGTTGGCTTTTAAATCATGAAAATAATGTAAACAGCTCACTATTTAAACCTTACCTAACTTTATTAATAATTAACTGTAAATAACTACAGTGCGCATTTTGAAAATCTCAGAATCGATACAAAAACTATTTCTTAAACACCTTTAAACCATAGCTCTAAAACTACTGATGACATTTATTTATTTATTTATTTATTTATTTATTTATTTATTTATTTATTTATTTATTTATTTATTTATTTATTTATGCCATATCAGCAGCATTGACTATATGTATGGCAACATTGATAATAAATATTCAATTTATCATTTACATTCTTAACTGCTTTTTAACAAACATGCATTAATAACATACAGATAACAACAACAACACTGATAAAAAAAATATTCTTTCAATTTGATCAATAATAAATATAAAAAATGTCTCATACTGATGACTTTTCTTGAGAATTAAAAGCAAAACATTGACATTTAGAGCATGTTTGGCATAACAAATAAGATGCCATGTTTACATACATTTTTAGACTACAAAATACCAATGTTATAAAAATGAGAAGAAATCCTTTTGATGTAAAATAATATGAATAAAAATAATATCAAACTAAAAATTTATATTTTCAATCACAACAAACGAAAATATTTGTTATTTTGTCCAACATTCATTAAAAGAAAAAATATCTAAATGACAATATTTCTATTTGAAATTTAAAATCAATGTTATCAGACCTTTATAGGGGAAAAAACATCAAATACTTGATTTAAACATATGCTTAGTAATTTCTAAGGTATGTAATTGGAATGGTTATACATGTACATTTAAATTTTTGCAGCAGATAAAAATAAAAAATACAAAAAGTTTTCCCCAGGACACATCACTCACCACTGGCCATGGTCTTCCTCATGCTGTAGTTGTATAACATCACCACACTTAATCATCAAGTTGTCCAGCCCGTTATTCCTCCAGTCCATGAACACCTTGTATCTGCCTGGAACCTAAAACAAACAGACAAACTAGTGAAACTATAAAAAAGTGTGCCATCCTACATTAGATTCTATAACTGTAATAAGTGGTGTGTTTGTGGGATGTTTAGCTCTCACCAGATGAACAGTGTCCTCCTCCTCAGTGTCAGACGGATTTGAGAGGCTGTTTGCTCCACTCCAGTCCTCCAGACCTTCACAGATATCTACAGAATAAGGTGCGCCTGGCCAGCCTACAAAAACACCGCATGCATGTCTCATTTATGATTCAAGCTTTCTTTTTACTGTAGTATATGTGTGGCTTTGAGGTTCAGCTAGAAGACTGTGGTGACAGAGATAATGGTTTTAGAGTAGCAATTGTGTATCTTGGGTTATGTCAAATAGGCAGTATCACACTTTAACCCCTTAACTTTCGCTCCCACTAATTAACCATAGCCATATTTACCTTAAATGAATGACAATCTGCAACGATTTGGTGCATAGATTTGAGCTTGGTCTCATTTTAAAGAAGACACTTGTAAGATTGAAAAAGCTGAAGTGAAGAAAATGTAAAAAGTTAAATAAAATAAAGGTTATGTGTCTTTAAGTTTAGGAAAGTAACCAAACGTAAACAAAAAAATAATAAAACAATAACAGAAGCCCAAATAAAAAAAAAAATCTGAGCAGAAAATCAAAGCTAAATATCTGGACAATTTGTATTCCAGATATAAAGTTGATATCTCAAAAAATGATGGCCCATTTCCACTGAGTGGTACAGTACATTACGGTACAGGTCACCTTTATCAGGCTTGCGTTTCCACTGCCAAAAGGGTACCAATGGTACAGAAAGTTTCAGACGACGACATTCTCGCTTGAGGAAATGTCAAAGTAAAGCTGTACGGGTCGTTCACATACATACCTGCCAACACTCCCGTTTTTCCCAGGAGTCTCCCGTATTTCAGACCCGTCTCCCGTATTGTTCTGTCTCCTGGAAAACTCCCGGAATTTCACCCCCACCCCCCGCTCTTTAGCATTTTGGTACAGTCCGGCTAAATCCTGGTGCTTGTGAGCGTGCTCTTCTGGTCGTGCGCAACCGCCCCATCTCCCCAAACCTCTGACCCTTCCCCGCTCTTCAGTTTGCTCCTTTGTTTTTCCAGCTTCTCCTTTGTTTTTATAAGCTTCACTCTCACGTTTGTCGTTTTTTGAAAGGATCGGATGTCAGAAGCGCTTCAATAATCACGCGCACGCTATCATCATCAGCTCATGAAGTTCGATATTTTAAATACAGACGTGCGGCGAGCTCTCTGGAGAAAGTGAAACCGATTGCACTTTTAGACAGGCTTGTAAAACAATGGTAAAACAACAGCAGGACACAGCAGATTTTGTTTTTCTTGGCTTTGTGGCTGTTTATCAAGACGACGGCAAGGTTTGTTTGAGCTCAGGTCGACCAGGGCTTGTTATTATATGTATATATTATTAAGGTGTAATGTCTCAGCTGTGTTTTTAAAATTGGTGGTTTCTTTCTTTTCATTCTCCTGCTTGCCCACGAGCGAGTGACACATCTCTGTAAACCAATAGCGTTACTACACATCTAGCTCCACCTTTTGGTACCCTTGTGTCCTGCTAGCGTACCCTTTGCAAAGGGTAACCAAAAAGTGGTATGGTACGGTTCGCTTTTTGATACCCTTTGACAGTGGAAATGGCCATAAAACCGTATCGTACCGTAGCAATCAGTGGAAACGGGCCATTAGCTTTCAGTAAGATTTAGTTTGGCTGCAGTACCAGATGACCTTTAGTTTACATCGGTGACCATATAAGGCCTCACATATTTCTGTGTATGTTTTAAGGATTATGAACCATATTCTTTCATACTTTTGACAATATTTGCAAAGTTTGCATCATATTCTGTAGTATGGGCAGTTTGGTGATATCTTACATCTTAACAACTGTTTACATGTGGACTTCTGTAGCAAAGTAATGTTTTACTACCCTGATGTGTATCCTTGCTTTAAATAAATAATTAACTCAATCAAAAATCAACAAAAAAACATGATATATGGTTTGTCACGATCACTTTATGTTTAGACTATAATATTATGGTTTAAATATGTAACCGCAAATAATCCCACAGGTTGAAGGGTGACAGTAAATGTATTTTGGTCTCATACTCTTCCTAAATAATAAAAAAGAAAAAATAGTAAAGTAATATCGTTGTGCCTGCTGCAGCATCAGTGCAGAAGCAAAGTCCTTTGATTATTACACTGGAATGCGAGTATATTTCCTAGACTTATTGTAATTTTTTGAGCAAGATGCTAATGGTCTAATCCAATTCAATGATTTATGCTAAGCTAAGCTAAACGTGCTCCCACCAGACCTGGAAATTGGCTTAACGGATAAAAAAATTGTCAAACTCAACTGTTAAACTCTAGGGGACAAGGAAATATGAGCCTAATTCCAAAAAAAAAAGTGACACCTCATGCATTATGTTGACCTAACACATTGATCTCTGAATTTGCAGGTTTGTCTTTGCAGGTGTTTGTGTGTAACACTCACTGCGTCTGTTGCGCTGCTGCTGGCTAGAGCAGCTGAATGCATCTGGACTGCTGTGGCCCGACTCAGTCCCATCGGAGCTCACTGACGCTCTTTGCTGTTTGCTGTGGCACAAGAGCATAGAATGAAGTAATAAACAATTCATTCACACACACTCACGCCATCTCTTAAACATGAAACAGGAGCCAAACCAGCCATCAGCTCAGCACAAACCATGTAAGAAGCTGGCAGATATGGACAGATGGCAGCAAATTTGTGACTCTTTCATAACAGACGTGCTGACAAGTGAATGGAGCGAACATAAGGAGGTCTCGATTTGTCAGGATAAAGTATGACTGAACAGGCCGAGCTGGTTAGCACCACTTGACATGATCTAAAAAAAAAAAGGCCTGTCCAAAAAGCCAAAATAATAGAGTCAAACCAAAATCTTCTTGTTTGCTTGTCATGGAAAACAGATGCAGAGATGGACTGGCCAGTGGCGGTTCTAGACCACGGTATCTGGCGGGTAATGCAGGGGCCACTTGTATTTTTAGGGGTGACACTTTAACATCTATGTCATCTTTATATTATTCATTCAGAATCATTCAATGCACTTTTGTAAATCATTCACTGTGCTCCCTCTAAAAGTAACCTAATAAAATATCTTGAGTCAAAGTATAAATACAGAATATGAAGCATATATTTTTATTATAATTAATGAAATCAGAATCAGAATCAGTTTTATTGCCAAGTGTGCTTCACACACACAAGGAATTTGTTTTGGCAACAGAAGCTTTCAGTGTACATAAAGTGACGAGTGACAACACAAAATTAAACATATATAAACATTCCCTAATTGCAAATTCTTTAATTATTAGCAAAAATTGCATAGTTATCGTTACTTTATATACAGTCTTAAATTGCTATTAAAACAAATGTCGAATATAAGTAGAAATTTG
>CAIGQZ010000690.1:858076-880883 GCA_903798205.1 Danio tinwini | reverse complement strand
ATACATTGACAATTCATAAATATGCATCTTTGGTGAATGAGAATTCATTAAATTGTTCAATAAATAAATAAAAAAAATTAAAAAATTATTTACCTCAGACACTATTTGTATTTGAAATAGTATTATAAATTGGATTAAAAAAAAATTTTTAACTTGTTATTTTTTGTGTTCTTGTAACTGCAAATAATGTTTTTTTTTAGATATAAATCTATCAAAAACAGACTTAGTGTACTTAATAATCTAATTTGCACTATAAATGTATGCATACATAATGTATGTGGATTAAGCATGAAAAGGCATGTCGAAGTATCAAAACAATAATAGTGTAACAGCTTTTACATTAGTTTTGTACATTAGTTTTATTGTACTTTAAACTGTGTATTGTATTTATTTAAAATAAATCAGATTTCACATATTTTAACATGATTTAAAAGAATATAAGGAATTATATGTATATATTAGGGGTATCAGAATTATTTGTTTCTTCTGTGCACTTCGAAGCAGACATGGACAATTTGGTATAGGTTCAGTAATAGATCCTAACTGGTTATTACAAAATCTTATATACGCTTATATTATTTTATCTCATATACGCTATATAGCTTACTGTGGCAAGAAAGGTGACCGCGAGTAATTAAAGTGCTCCAACTACTTAAAAAACGCAGAAATTGTGCACAATTCACTGTGTGCGAGTTTGCTGGACAGTCTTTCACTGTTAACTCCATTTCTCTCTCTCTCTCTCGCTGCTGTTTATCAGTGTCACTTATCTGTGAACAGCGCCAGAGCGTTAGAGCCAACCGCAGCTTTTTCTGTTGAACGCATGACCAATCATAGGCATTTAACAACTCAACAACTCTGCAGGGCACAAAAGCATTAAGGGCTTATCTGAATCCATTTTTGCTATTTTAAGGATGGAAAAATATACTCTGCGCCTCGACGCATGGTCTAACAGGGTTGAGCTTATTCTCTTAATGAGTTATGGGTGTGTTTTGAGAATAAGCCAATAAGAGTTTCATCTCCCATTGCCTTTAAGAGTCAGTTGTGTCGCGCCATAGCGCATTTGCTATTTACATGGCGGACTTTGTAAGTGTAAAAACTGAACGCTTCACTAGCGAGAAAACAGTTAAATAAACCATCTGCAGCGCAGGGATAAAGAGTGAGCCTCCTCCAATCAGCCTTTAATTAAATTTTCTCTCTTTTGTGAATAAGGAAATGATGTTGTACACTCCACTGAAGACATCCATTAGCCGACATAATTAATTTTATTTGTCAAGCGCAAAGATTTGTTTCAAAACTATTTCTAAATTCAATTCTAATTTCCAGCAAACGAATAAATGAACAATGAAGTGTGGTCAAAGAAACTGTGATATATCCAAACACACATGCTATACACCATATGGTCCCAACAGGTGGACAAATCTAAGCTTGTTTTTAATAAAACAAATATAAATATGCATATAATAAATAATAAAACTATTAATAATAACATTATAGAAAAGCAAATTGAATAAACTGAAAAAAGCCCCTCGACATGAAGGCATAGAGGTTGTAATAATTTCTGTATTTTTGTATTCCTTTAATTACTATTCATTTGTAAAGATACTTGTGTATTGCTGTACATCAGGGTGAGGCGCACAACTAACGCGCTTTCAGCTGGCTTATTGCACAGTACATTTAAGTTCCTCAAAATAGCAACGCACCAACAATGCGCCTTAACACACCTCTTTTGTAGACCGGAACAAACATGAGTCCACAAAGTGGCGCAAATGGATTTGCTATTTAAACAACGTGGCGGAGAATAGGAAAATTAAGGTTGCGTTGGTCTGAAAATAGCAACACGTCGGGGCAACAACTCTTGCGCCTTATTGCGCCAGGTGTGCGATAGGGCCTCTTGAGTTTTGTTTGATACAATAAATAATGTGTTAAGCAGGTAAGTGTTGAGCAGGTAAGATTAAAGGTACAGTTCATATATCTGACTGCTTGTATTAAAGGATAAAATTGTAATACAAATACATATAAAATGTATTTATAAATGATACATTTTAATACAAGAATTGTATTAGTGCAAGCATCGTCAATGCACCGTGATGCACCAAGATATCGAACTGAACCGAATCGATGACAGAACTGTGAGAACAGTGTAGTTCACACCTCTTATATATAAATAAATTAATTAAATAATGCATATTTAGTACAAAAATCATTTTTGACATATTGAACAATGGCACTGCAGCCTCAAAATATATATCAATTGTCAGTAGAAATCTTTATATTTTGCCACTATCCTTTAAACCAAAAGGTTTTACCCATTTGTCAAAAGAAAGTACTACACTACAAAATGTATAACATCCATTATGTGCTCCAATAAGCAAGCATTCAATTTCTCTACACTACAAATGTAGTATGCATTACTTTAATAGGCACTGCATTTCATATTCCTAATATTAAGCATGCATGAACAGATTAACAACTATTCTGGTTCCTTTATTTCCCAGTCATACCAGGCTTGCTTTAGTCTCAGCAGCAGCAAAGACTGACTGACAGTCAATGAGAGGTCACACAGCTGTCTATCAGCCTGATACTCTCCCTTCCAGCTGAGCTCTCATTGGCTTAATCAAATCCTTATTTGACCAACAGCCATTTAGCTGTAATTAAAGTGCTTTAATTGGCGTAACGGCTTCCTGCAGTCAACCAATTTGGCAATCTGCCTCACCCGGGGCTGAAGACCCAGCAGGCACGACAGGTTTCAGAGCCACTGACAAACACAGCTGCATAAACCGATAAGTTTTATTAAAAAAAGATGTTTCATGAAGGTGTCTTGAAGTCAGAACTGGATTTAGCAGCTTTATCTCTGAGGAAACAGAATCATTATTGTGGTCTGAAGCTGCTGTTTATATTTCACTACTGCTGTTTTAAAGTTCTCTGTGTGTGGCCTTGCCTGCTGTGGAAGTTGTAGATATCAGGCAAGTTTCCGAACAGCACATCTCTCTTGTTGCGAAGACTTGTTGGCAAGAGCGGAGCAAGAGATGGATTGTCCATTTCAGCCCTGTAGCCCTGAGAATACAGACGAGACATTTTGAGAAAATAAAAATGATTTGCGGTGATTTGAAGAAGACATCCAGGAAACAACAGTTTATTTAACAAAGGCATATTTAGTGCAAGAATTATTTGATAACATTACTAGTTATTTATAATAACATTAAAATAAGGTTATAATCGAACGGATATAAATTAGAACATAATTTTACTGTGAACAGCAACACTTTTGTTTAATTCTTCCAACCCCTGCTCTGGACATGCCTACAAATTGCATTGCAATGATCTTATACTATAGAACACTGAAGTCTGAGCGCAGACATAATACACTATATATAATTTCATACTTCCAAAATTTTGTGATTTTGTCACAGTTAAAGGGGACCTACTATCCAAAAAACACTTTTATAAGGGGTTTAAACAGTTGTGTGGCAACATTGTGTGAATATAGCCAGCCTCTAATAAAAAAAAAATTATATATAATTAAATTATTCCAAAAAATTATATATATATATTATCAGGTCTTCAAGCATTTGCTGCCAAGATGATACACAACCATATGAGCATCAATGATTTTCATCTGCTTCTCCTGATGAGCATACAAGCTCAGCAAAAATCACACTGCAAAAATTGCACCATGTACGCCCGTAATAAATCAATAAAAAATCTGAAATTGGCATCAGAAATCTACATTTTTATCAGAATTGGACAATTGCTTATCACAAGCAGTGATGAAATATGAAGAACGGTGCATCAGTAATCAAGACCTCAGTGACTGCTGGATTGAGAAGAATAAGGGTGATCTTACCAGCAGCACTGCCAGCAGCTCCTCCACATAGATCCTCTCAGTCTCGATCAGCTCCTTCATCACGTGTCTGCAGTCGCACACATTCACAGGCTCATCAGACTTACGAGCGCTTCATCTGAACAGACAGTGTCAGGCAGAAGACTCACCGTTTCAGCAGGTCACTGCCGTCTTCTCCATCTATACTGTAGGGGAGAGAGCTGGACCGCTGATAGTCGTGAATAACCTCAATCTGAAACACAATGCAGGATTTCATTTAAATACAGCAAATGATTCGATCAATTCCTACAAACTGTGCTTATTTCTACATCATTCTTTTTGCATGAAAACCAAACAATAGTATAGTATAGTATAGTATAGTATAGTATAGTATAGTATAGTATAGTATAGTATAGTATAGTATAGTATAGTATAGTATAGTGTAGTGTAGTGTAGTGTAGTTTAGTGTAGTGTAGTGTAGGCTTATTAATCATATGGTATGGTAACACTTCAGTTTAGGTCATTATTAATGCTATTATCTGGCTTATTACCTGCCGATCATTATTAACTGTATAGTATGATCTTATTTTGTATCCCCAATCTTAACCAAAACCTAAACCCAACTTCATACTAACTATTAATAAACAGCTAATTAGCAGTTTAATAAGCTAGTAGTGTTAGTTAATGGTTAATTACAAACATTTAAAATAAAGTGTTACTTATTTTACTGCACTTGAAATAAATGTTTACTGAGCATACAGTTGAAGTCAGAATTATTAGCCCCCCTTTGATTTTTTTTTCTTTTTAAATATTTCCCAAATGATGTTTACCAGAGCAAGGAAATTTTCACAGCATGTTTGATAATAATTTTTTTTCTGGAGAAAGTATTATTAGTTTTTTTTTTTTATCAACTAGAATAAAAGCAGTTTTAAATTTTTTAAAAACCATTTTAAGGTCAAAATTATTAGTCCCTTTAAGCTATATATTTTTTCGCTTGTCTACAAAACAAACCATCGTTATACAATAACTTGCCTAATTACCCTAACCTGCATAGTAAACCTAATTAACCTAGTTAAGCCTTTAAATGTCACTAAGTTGTATAGAAGTGTCTTGACAAATATCTAGTCAAATATTATTTACTGTCATCATGACAAAGATAAAATAAATTAGTATTAGAGATGAGTTATTAAAACTATTCTGTTTAGAAATGTGTATAATAATTCTGACTTCAACTGTATATTACTTTATTACTTAAACTTGAATTGAAAAAAATAAAAGAAAGAAAGAAAGAAAGAAAGAAAGAAAGAAAATATTTTAGGTATATGCCATAAAACATTTTTATTGTTACAGTAAGTATAAAAGTTTAAATATGAAATAAAAAAATATATATATATATAGGCAAAACAAATGCTCAAAATCAGGGGTGTCCAAACTTTTTGTTATGAAGCGCCAAAAACCAAACTTGATTGAGGCTAGTGGGCCGAAGGTAAATATACTTGCCAAGAGTAAACTCCTAATTGATTTTATACAATTTAAAAATAACTAGAGCACATTTTTTATATCAACTAATAAAGTACAACCTTTTAACATTTTTATAATGAACGTATTACAGTAAAAACAAAAACATTTATAACTGAATGGAGTTCCACTAGTTTTAGCCTTGATTTGCTCGCTGATGTCTTTTGCATAGTCCAGTGACAGTATTTACATTTTATAAATTAGATTTTTTTGCAACATCTAATTAAATTATTTAATTTCAGTTTGCTTTTTTTGGAGCTCAGCAATAAAACAAACAAACTTTATCCCAACCCTCTCCATCATTCTCCCTCTCTTCTCAGATAAGATGGTGAGCCAAATCAAGGGTTACAGTGGGTCAACTTTGGCTCGTGGGCCCTACTTTGGGCATCTCTGCTCAAAACAAACTTACTAAAACTGAAAATCTAAAATTAAGTAACTGGATCTATTGCTAAAATCTACATCAGTAACTCAGTGATATACTATAACTATACTCAACTTTTATCACTAGTAACATAATAGTAACACACTTTGAATGTTTTTGTATTGAAGATTGTATTCAAACATTATTAGAATGCTCAAAAAATAGCATTTGTTTTTTGTTCAAACTACTTATTTAAAATGAGCTGAAATAACACAGTTCTTGATTTTTTGGGGGGACAACTTAATTCTTTTATGTTCAATCCACTTAAATTTGTAAAAACCTAATAAGTTAACTTGATTCCTTCATGTTGTCCCAACACAAATCAAATCAAATATGTGGAATTCAGCATTTTTTACAATAAATATCAGGCCAGAAAAAAATCACTATATTTCTGTGAACATCAATAAAATGTGATTTTTTTATATGTTAAACAATAATTCTGATTCAACTGTAATCAATTTTATTTATGTTAAAAATGCACAATTAGTCTTAGCAAAGCAGGGTTAGATGGCACCTCCATCACCATCATTCCCACTCACAAGTGAAAAAGCATCTTTTAAAAAATGCACATGATCATAGTCACATCATAGAACAGGGGTCTCAAACTCCCGGACTGCGGGCCATTTATGGCCCCCTCCTCCTCTCTACAGCTCGCAACTGACGTCAGAAAGATAATGAGATTCAGCCCTCCAAAACATATGTTTTTGAATCAGGTGGTGTAACAAATATGCTAATTTTGCTAATATTAGATTCAAATAGTCTCGTATAATAGATTTTTCCTCTTTTGCGCATTGAGATTTCTATGAAACTATGTACATTTTACTGCTGGCTGTATTGAACATATTAAAGTAAGTGTGAGTATATACTTACTTTCCTCCGCTTTGTTGTAGTTTTACAAAAAAGAAAGATACTAAGACGAACAATTTTGCCAGTAAAGTAAGCAGAGTTACCCAAACTCTTTCTGTTGTTCTTACGCTATCTGTTAAACTTTTGGTAAAGCAACAATTGATTGGGACAGAATAATAATAATTATTATAATCCTTATTATGACTATTTATATGCCAAAATGCAAATTTAAACAGCCACAGATAAATTTCAGCAGGAGTGTGAAGCAAAAAACGTGCTGATTTGTTGATTTGTGTACGTTAATAATTGAAATATAAACATTATGTCTGTTGTCCTAAGATGCATGTCACATTTTTCTTGTGCCTGAATGTTTAAACGGGCCTCCTATGAATTGTCAGTCACTGAAGTTTGAGACCCCTGTCATAGAAACATCCACATCATATTTATATATTTTTTTTTACTTGCAGTAAATTATAAGTATTGTTTTTAACTTTCACACTCTATGTAAATAGAAGGATTGAAAAAGTTTTATTTTTTACCTTCCTAGAATTTGGGCTTTTCCTTGATGTTCTTTTGCCTGGCAGTGGGAGGTCAAATGTGAACTTTAAACCCGAATTAAAATCTGTTTTAAAAACAAAAAGAAAAATTACATACAACCAAAAATTAACAAGCATCGACAAGAAGCTGTTCTTCTCTTTATAATTGGCATTACTAAAATTAAACCAGTGACACAAAACCATCTACAACACTGTGCACAATTTATTTCACACAACACTAGAAATACATCAACAAATGCTAGGATTTTCAGCATGTTCTGACTTTGTAAGTCATTCAGAAGACACCGCCGGATTACAACCACTATAAGTGAATAAATTCCTCTCTAAAGCCCCTGTTTTAGATTCAGATCCATCTTTACAGTGCGCTCCTGTCAGGTGATTTCTGATGGCTGTTATCCTGCTGTGCTGAAGATCACAGTCTGTCAGGTGAGCTCCGCATGTCTCTATCGCTTCATTCCTTGATCTTTAAGAGCTCTCTCAAAAATACTGAACGCATGAGCTCCAGACGTCATTCTCTCTCCCATTATTCCATTCATATTCAACTAAATGGACGAGTTAGATAAGATATTCAGCAACATCAGCTGCCATTGTCTTTGATGAAGCATACTTTACAGTTTAATGCTGATCACACAAAAAGATTTAGAAGGGCTGCCATTATCCAATCAGAAAAGTTGGCATTATTACACAAGAAATGGCACTTTCTAATTTACGGAAAGGCATTCATTTGACTAAAACTGTCAGTTAAATAAGGTTTGTCAGATAATTAATTAAATTACCACCAAGGAACACCAAGAACTGGGAGAATCTGAAAATGTTCTTTAATTTTAAGCAGAGTTTTCAAATATCATTTTCCTTCGGCTTAGTTCCTTATTTATCAGTGATCGCCACAGCGGAAGGAACCCCCAACTATTCCAATATATGTTTGACACAGCAGATGCCCTATGAAACACCCATTCGCACACACTCATACACTATGGCCAATTTTGTTTACCCAATTCACCTATAGCTCAAACCGGAGCACACAGAGGAAGATGGAAAACATACAAACTCCACACAGAAATGCCAACTGGTCAAGCAGAGACTCAAACCAGTGAACTCCTTGCTGTGAGGTGACAGTGCTAACCACTGAGCCACCAGTTTTCAAATGTCGCTTTTAATTATGAGCTTCACAATAATTCACAAATTCACAGGATAACTTCAAATATGACTAAGCTTGAACCTCGAAATAAAGAAAAAGGTCTGCTCTTTAATTTTGATCTCCACTGCAGATTTCTTACCATCTTCAGGCTGCAGAAGTGACACTTTGATCTGCATCTTGACAGCTTCTTTATAGTGTATGAGTTACTATACATTTTATACTGTAGCAAGTGATGTGTGTGAGAGAAGTTTGGTGAAGCATTAACTATTTATAAGACTGAGGTGTGCAAAATAGGGGGCATAATTGGATCTATAATTCAAGTAGTCTTGTACCGGCACGTACCATGTTTAGGGGAGAAGAGGGGAGATTTTGAGCGTGGCAGGTTTTCTGGTCGAGGTGCCACCAGTTGGATTGGCCGAATGTGTTTGTCGGCCATTTTTTTCAGGCAGATCTGTCTGGACTGAATCAAAGCCTGCACGGAGCTGTACTTTTGAAACGTCTTCTCTATATGAGCCTGAAACACAGCAAAGACACATAGAAAACTAAGAATAGAGATTTGCTTTGTTGGTTCAATTCTCTAAGTCAGTGGTTCCCAAACTGTTTTCACCAAGTACCATCTTAGAAAAAAATTTCTCTCCAAGTACCACGATGACCGGTATTGAAATACAGTAGCGTGGTAGGCCTAATTAAGCAGCTACAGCTCTGCATTAAGTTTAATTCTTATTATTATGAATATTTATTATTGTCAGCCCCTTTAAACATTATAAATAGCTTGAACATTAACACTGTACTGTCCTTACTGCTTACAGGTAAAAAGGTTAAATAAAACATCAACGTTTAAATTAAAATGTGCTTTTAAAACTTAATTACAAATGGCACTCTTCTAAAAAGTAAAAAGAAAACTGCTGTACTTAAATGTAAAGTATTGTCATAAAGTAGCCTATTCATCAAAACCTGGAAATGTTCCTTGGACCTCATAGATATAGGCTATATGTCATCAAGTTCATAAATAAACTCTTTTTGATAAATTGTGAAATATATGTTGCATGTATATATGACTTATTTGTATATCTTTGAAATCTAAACATTAACTTCTATTTTAAATATATGACTTGGATTTACATATTTAAATTAGAAATTAGATCAGCTTACTGCATGTTAGAGTAGGCTATGTGTGTCAGAAAAGCAAGTGACTAAACTATGCCCGTCAACATTGGAATATAAAAATACGGGATACGCCCTCAACAACCGTTACAAGTATGGGGAGGAAATGATCTTCATATGATAGAATAGATAACAAACATTAGAAAATTGAAAATAAAATGTTTAGCTTATTAAAATCAATTTACTTATCACAGTAAATTTACTTTACTTTTTACTTTACTTTCTTTATTGTCCACAAGTGGAAATTTATCTTTGGCTTCACCACACAACCAAATCAGCGTTCACATTACACACATCACAGAAAAGACAGGCAACACAAATATGTCATTACATAAATCACATTAAAAACTCAATTTAAAACCCTTTACATACTTAGAACCCAGTATTTCAAGTTCTAATGGCAGTCGGCACAAAGGACATTTGATACACATTTTTCTTTAATTGAGATTGCCTAAAACGTCTTTTTGATAGCAAGAGCTGAAATTTTATATTTGAGGGATGGGAACAATCTTCAATAATGATGTGTGCTTTCTGTTTAATTCTTATTGAATACATTTCATTTGGTTGTGCTTTACCTACAATTGCACTGCCAATTTTTACTACTCGACACAGTTTGTGCTTTTGCCCTAATTGGCAACAGTCCATACCATGCAATCAAGTTAAAACTCACAACATTTTCAACCAAGTTCTTGTATACCATCTCCAGAACATCTGGACTCACACCAACTTGTTGTAACCTCCTAATGAGATATAATCTCTGCATTGCTTTTTTAAAAATGCACTCTGCATTTGCAGCAAATGTTAATTCACTATCAATAAAAGTTCCTAAATATTTTAAACATCCAACTGTCTCTATTTTGTGTTGTGGAAATATAAATTTATATAATCTAGTTTCAAATGAACAATAATCTACATAAAACTGAAAAGTTATATTCTTAAATTTTTTAGATTTTAGATTAGATTCAACTTTATTGTCATCACACATGTACAAGTACAAGGAAACGAAATGCAGTTTAGGTCTAACCAGGAGTGCAATAGCAGCAAGTGCAGGATACAGGTATTAGTTATAAAGTGCAGTTATAGAAAAACTATGGTGATATTTACAAATGGATGTACTATGAACATTATATACAGGTTGTGTTAGCTATGAACAGAGATTTACAATAGATGGATAAATGTACAGGTTGCTATTAATAATCAGAAGTGTGCAGATAGATAAACATAATTACAAATGTATATGTACAGTGGGTGTGTACATAATTAATGATATCACTTCATGAACAGCTCAGCCATGCAGGACATTTAACCTTTGTCTTTCTGACTACTGGCTGAGAGAATGTGATACAAATGCTATGGGCAGGTTTTAACACTCAGCCTTTGTCTTAGGGTGATACTTTCAGGCCAAAGAAACCCCTTTTGTTGATGAACTTGTGTGACAGGTTTCTAACACCTACATGCCAGGTATCATGCTGACTTCAATGCTGAATTTGCATGCTTTGTTTAGCCATCTCCCCTCCTCCCAAGAAGACACTATAGACAGGACATCTTTGTTTCAAATCAGACTTGTGATAAAACTAGCAGACTGCAGACCTACAATAGGCTCTGCAGACACATGAACTTCTTGAAGACGTTGTATGACTGCAGATTAACCAACACGTTTTAATAAAGGAATTCTGCTTGTTTCGAGTCTCCTGGACTGGGTTCTCTTCTTCTATCCATCATTTATTTTTTTTCACAACAGTGTCCCTCAAGGACCAGAGATTTCAACCCTTGACTAAAAACTAGTTTATTTCTGCTAATTATCATCTCCTTGGTTTCATTAAAATTGCTCCAGTGAACTCCTTTTACACCAATTTTAAAGCAAATTTATATCATTATAGTACAAGGTATCTCCTTCTGTTCCTGTTTTAGTCAAACTGCCAACAAGTGCCATATTATCTGCATATTTAAATAACTTAAATCCTAATTCACTGGTATCAAACGCGACAGGGTTTAAAGAGTTGCAAGTGTGTTCATTTTTTACTTAAATTTTTTAGCGATTTCTCTGTGTACCACTAGAAGGAAGCCTGCGTACCACTAGCGGTACACGTACCACAGTTTGAGAACCACTGCTCTAAGTGTAAAAATTAAGAGATGTTTGGAGAGAATCGTGAACCTAGCAGGAAAAATAAAAGGAAGTAGGGCTGTGTATTGGCAAGGGCCTCACGATCTGATACATATCGCGATACATGACTCATGATACAATATATCGTGATATATCGCGATACAATAAATATTGTGATATATTGCAATAGTTTGTATTAGTATGTCACATTATCTTGACAACTTGATAAAGTCGGCAGACAAATTAAAATTCCAATTACAATTTATTTTCCATCCATTCCAATTCACTAAAACTGCACAGTGTGATTGAACAGAGAACTACATATATTGCAAAGCTTAAATGGCATTTATTTTTTGTCTAATTCAGTACTCCCTGGTAAAGCGTGTAGGGCTGGGCTATGTTGACCAATTTGGCATCCTCGTCATAGGGGGAGGTGAACTAATTGTTTATGAATAATTAATAAATTCAAACTAATTAATTATTTGTAGCCTACCGTTTCAACTACCGCACCTGCAAGGCCTTTGTTTTACTCATAACCAAATCATAAATAAATAAATAAATAAAGATAAGTTACACAAATTACCACCTGTCAATCACTTTTTTCCACGGGACTCTGGCATGACTAGGCAGACTGATCTGTGCCGTTATGGCATCCACACGCTTGCTTGGTAAAAAAGCTGCACAACCAACAGGAACTAACCAACAGTATCTGAGGTTTTCACTAGAATTACTTAGCACAAGCGTGAAAGCAAAAGACTGAAGCAGTGTACTGACGCTGTGACACGTTACCTGAGAGAATCAAAAGACAAAAGAGTTGTTAGATAGAGACAAGATTAATTAAATATCACGTTTAACAACTAACTTATAGTGAGACACAATCCAGCGGTACATCCTTGATAAATTGTCCATACCAATGACTGTATAAAATATACAGTCCGTACACTTCTCTGGAGTTCAGACGAGCGCATGACAGTGTGTGTGTGGCTGTGTCTCTGTGTGTCTGGTCACGTGATGTGCGTTTTCAGCAGACGGAGGGTTGTTTAGAAATGCTTGGTGAAACGCCACTGTGGACAAGGATCATTTTCATTCTAAAATGCCATTTTCAAACTAAGCTGTATCAGTGTAAACGGGGCCTGAGTGTGTGTTTTTTTCATGAGCGCATTTGCAACGGGGGCGGGGCGGAGGATCGGTGATGCCGTCTCGTCTATCGACCCAACCATAATAGTGTTAAAACCAAAGTGCAGCCACACGTCAGCTCTAAAAGCTGGAGGCACCTTTATATTTTATGCCATGCTCACTCTTGCTTACTTCTGATACCATACTACTTGCCGTTTTGTTGATCGCGAGTTAGGGACATCTACAGGAGCGGAGGAGGAGGTCATTTGGCATAACTTGAATCGATACTTGGGGTTGGACTATCGATACACTATCGTAAAAGAAATTATCATGATAGTTAGATGTATCGATAATTTTGCACAGCCCTAAAAGGAAGCAGAATAAAAAAAGTGTTGGGTAAAGCTCAAAGTATTCTGTTAGATGATTTTACCTTCTCCCCTCTAGGTATTTGATAAACAATTCCTATAAGTAAAACAAAACAGGTCAAATGTTTATTTATCCCCTCAGCTGTATTGTTTTTAAATTTAGAGTGGATTTTTATTGTACAATGGGTTTGTGTAATATCAGTGATGTGCTTGTATGCTGCAACCAAATTGCCTTCGGGAAATGAATAAAGACTAACTAACTAACATATAGGCATTATAACCTGCACATTCTGTGTGTGTATTAAGCAGAGTGTATGCACAACGTGGACTCGTCTATAGGTGCAAATTACTTAAAATATGCACCATTTACTTAAGACAATGTTTCGGTTGGTCAATGGTACAGTCTAGTTCAGTTGCCTCAAAACAGAAATGCACCAACAATGTGCCTAAACACACCTAATTTTCAGGCCTGCTGCTAATGGGTGCACATACTATATACTAGGTGTACAAGTGTGCTTGCTGTTTTAACAAAATGGTGCAGGACATCACCCTTGCGTTGTGCCTGGGGCTGCATTGAGTTTAGTCTATAACAGGGCCCGATATGCGGTTTGTGGGTTGTTTTTGCAGTCTGACGGTGTTCACCTGTAGATAAGGAGTGAGCACAGACTCATATTCCAGAAAGAGCACATCAGCGCCAGCAGTGAGAAGTGGTGCCGCCGCCTCCTGGAACTTCTCAATATCTCGTAGAGCTGTCTGTGCTCCTTCTTTACACTGACATTTCTCTACTTGCTGATTGGCTAACAAATAAGCCCCGTCATCACACCATCGCTGAGCCTGCAAAGCAAATAACCATAAGGATACATAAATAATGTAACACTGGAATAATGTCAATTTTTTATTTTAACTTGTAAAATTTGGGTTCAAGTTTTTGTTTACTCATGTCATTTTTATATTATACTTTTTAGAAATTCTGTAAGAACATGTTGAGCAAAAGTGAGAGTACAGACATAATGTTGGAGAAGATTTACATAAAACACTGTTCTTTTGAAATTTCAATTCAGCAAAAAAATCATGAAAAGTATAGAAACACAAGGGGCTCTTTTTTAACAATCTAGGTGCAAAGTCTAAAGTGCATTGCACAAAAGCATTAAGGGTGTTTAAATCCACTTTTTCCATTTTTAAGGTCAGAAAAATACGCCCTGGCACATAGTCTAACAGGGTTGTGCTTGTTTACTTAATGAGTTATGGGTGTGTTTTGAGCATAACGTGCATTCAACCAATCAGAGTCTCATCTCCCATTCCCTTTAAGAGTCAGTTGCGTCACGCCATCGTGCATTTGCTATTTACATGGTGGACTTTGTAAGTGGAAAAACTGAAAGCTTCACTAGCGAGAAAACAGTTAAACAGACCATCTGTGCAAGGATAAAGAATGAGCCTCCTCCATTTGGCCTCTTTACTTTCTCTTTACTTTTACTTTTCTTTCGTGGTTTAGGATATGGTGTTGTGTGCACTCTACTGAAGACATCCATTAGCCTACATATTTAATTTTGTTGGTTAAGCGCAAAGATTTGTTTCAAAACTATTGCTAAATTCAGTTCGGATTTCCAGCACATGGCTATTTTCCATACATGAGCTCATTTGTCCTATTTTGACTGCTATGCCATCATGGATGAAAACAACCCATCAAAAAAGATTTTAAGACCAAGCAGAATCCTCTGTTGGCTGTTGCTTCAGTGTGACTACAGCTAATCAGTTTTGGCCAATGCTAACAAATATTTTTCATGAGTCCGACATCCAGTTGTGCAAGAACGTAAGAGAAGTCATCTTTCGATACTGTATTGTTGCGAAAAATTTTTACAAGTAACTTTTATTTAAAATCTTAAACCTTATCATTGAAACAAAAAATGACCAATAAAAAGCTGTAAAGCACCTAAAGCGTACCATATTAAAACTGATTTGAATACTATTTTAGCTAAAATAGACAAAAAGTGTGGTTATGATCACCATACGACAAGCTAATTCAGAATAGTGCTTAGAATGTCACAAAAATGCTGTATTTAAATCTCATAATTAAATAGAAAATGGGCAACATGGTGGCGCAGTAGCTAGTGCTGTCGCCTCACAGCAAGAAGGTCACTGGTTTGGGTCAGTTGGCATTTCTGTGTGGAGTTTGCATGTTCTCCCTGCGTTCGTGTGGGTTTACTCCAGGTACTCCGGTTTCCCCCACAAGTCCAAAGACATGCGGTACAGGTGAATTGGGTAAGCTAAAATTGTCCGTAGTGTATGTGTGAGAATAAGAGTGTATGAGTTTTTCCCAGTGACAGGTTGCAGCTGGAAAGGCACCGCTGCGTAAAACATCTGCTGGATAAGTTGGCAGTTCATTCCGCTGTGGCGACCCCAGATTAATAAAGGGACTAAGCCGAAAAGAAAAGGAATGAATAAATAAATGAATGAATGAAATAGAAAATGAGATGTATAACTGCAAAAAGGTCCACATTTTAAGAAAAAAGAACCACCCCTTTCACCAGGCTGGCCACGGGCCTGTTCAAAAAGTTTATTATTGGGATAGTTAACCCAAAAAGGAAACTTTACACATTATTTACACAAAAGGAGATATTTTGAGTAAAGCTGAAAATCTGTTACCATTGACTGAGTAGGAAAAACAAATACCATGCCAGTCAATGGTTACAGGTTTACAACTTTCTTCAAAACATCTCCTTTTTTATTCAACAGAAGAAAGAACATCAAACAAGTTTGGAACAAGTAAAGGGTGAGTAAGCAATGACAGCATGTTCAACTTTGGGTGAACTACCCCTTTAAAACAGCTGGATTTTTGTCATTATTTAGATGTTTTTAAAATTCATCATAAATATGTCTGTAAATATTGGTGACCAATACACTGATGATCTCTAATGAATTACGCTTTAAAGCATTAAAATAGAAAACATTTAAATAGCAAAAAGATTTTATAATATTATTGTTTTCAAATAAATAAAAGGTTTAAATAGTATTTCATTAAAGACACGAGTGAACGTGTTGTCTGACCTCTTCTAGACGATGCAATAACATCTGAGTTTGTGTCAGAGAGCTGCGTTTAGTGCTGAGGGCGGAGGTGAGGGTGTCACACTGATGTCTGAGTTCATTACAGCGCTGGATGATCAGAGCCATGGCATAGTGGTGTCCAGCAGCCAGCTGATGCCCGTGCAGGATGAGAACCTGAGCTCGACTCATCTCCTCCTGAAAAACACACGCTGCTGTCAGAGGCATCTGTTTACTGTATACAATGTATAACTGCACATACTGTACACCACAAAAAAAAGAGGAGTAACGCATCTACCTGCGCACGTTTGTCCAGAACATCCAGCTCTCTGACCGACTGCTCTGTTTGGTTCAGGGATTCTCCTATGATGCTGATCTTCCTTTCCTGTGCTCTTAATTTCTCTAAAGAGCACTCCATCTGATGCAGAGAGAATGTTGGGAAAGCTACATTCAATGAATTTAGCAAATGCAACACTGTTTATATTTGTAAATCCTGTAAATAGCCTTTTTTTACAATAGAAATGAATAAGAAAGTAGAGCATTCATGGATTTGAAACTAAATATATAATAAAACACATAATTACTATTATAATAATAAAAAAATAGCATTACCAGCATTTATGATTTAATTTGCTAAGACTGAACAAGCTACTCTTAGCTAAAATCAACTGTAATGCTCCTTGTTAATGATACTGTATTATTCAGAAGGTCATGATTCGCAAATAATTACTTTGTATAGCTTTATTGTAAAATGCAAACGTTTCAGCACAATGCCTTCCTCAGTGTGTGACGCAATTCTCTCACTCCACCCTTTTATCCCAGTCAATCACATTAATAATAGTATTAATATCCCAGTCAATAACATTAATAGTTAAAAACAATCTCATTTTCGTTTTAATATACTGTAATTAACCACACAAGAAATATTTTTGCTTCACCTTTAAAAGCATTATCTCCATTGCAGAGGAAAATAACATATCGATTATCATCATTCACTTATTCATGTCTACATCAATGCAATGAAAGTCTGACAGTCCGAAACATTAAAAACACATTTTCATCTCATTATTTGTATCATTACATACTCAAAATCAATGATACACAATATTATAGCTAAACAACAAACAATTAAAGACACACAGAAAGGTCCAATTCCTCATTTATTTCTCTTGGTGCAAGTTATTTTAATTTATGAATCCAGAACGCTTCTGTTTGTAATAATCTTTTACTCAGATTACCTCCTCTATGTGACTCAAATACTTTCTCAATTCCTACATTCTAGTTGTTTAACGTCATGTCCGAAATCAAAAGAAAAAGACTAAAAAGAAAACAATAAAAAGTCTTGCTACTGCCGAAGTTATATCTTGTTGTCATATATTTGATTTACTTTCACTAATTCGCAACTTCAAGTGATGTGAGGACTTCCCTATATATATATCTTTTGGCATGGATATTTTAACATATAGACCACATTACAAGTAGAACAGGTTACACAGGTTTTTATTTAGATATTTTTACCAGTTACTGGATTCAAAAATTCCTTGTTAATGATGATCAATAAATTAATAAATAAAAATTGACTAGTGAGACTTTATTGTAAGGTGTTATCAGACATCTATTAAAAGGCATTAAATAATAAGCAGTTTTATTGGCATTCAATGGCGAAATTAAAAACATGAATTAGTTGAAAACATGACATGATAAAATGTAAATATAATGCAAATCTACTTCCTGCCATGACAGATTATAATGAATCAGCAGATGTGGGTATAATCAGATTCATTTCCTGATCAAATGCCAGCAGTGACTGTGCATTAGCATATGTTTGTAAGCCAAAGTTCTGCCTCAGCAGCCAGTTTTCAAAGGTGGAACCAGAAAAGCAGCTCACCTCCTGAAAACTGTGCTCGTATCGCAGCAGCTGTAAATACTGCTGCAGTTTGAGGTGGTGTTTATCAAAGAAGCCGTCAAAAGCGATCTCCATATCAGTGAGCTGAGCCAGCAGCCTGCAAAAATACATACACACACACAGAGGTAACATCAGGACACTTCTTTTAGGACATAAACGTGCAATGTGTTTTTTTTAAGCTCTCCACCTCTGCATGGTGTCCCAGTCCTGTGTGATGTCCCAGCGTGTGTCCACATCTCCCTCTTTCCTCGAGGTCTCCAGGTTAGAGAGCAGCTGCCGGCCTTCCCTCATCACAGACCTGATGGCATCCTTCAAAATAGAACAAAATTAATAACGTAACAAAACACTATTATTAAACATGAACATTGTTGTTGTTGATGATAATAATACATATTTTTGAATGCTATGGTTTCTGAATGACTGAACACTGCAGTAAAGTACATTCTAAAAGTACATGTAAACAGGGTTTTACATTAGCTTTTTTGATCCCCAGCCACAGTGGCTAGAAGTTTTCCAACGTTACTAGCCACTCTGCATTTTCACTAGCCACAATTTTGTTGTTGGGAAAATATTTTTTATGTGCATAAATATGACTTTGACATGCTAAAATTACTTGAATTTGATTTTTTGTTTTGTCCACATGCCTCCTCATTCATTTCACGCTTTGTGTGTCATGTATGAGCAAATGGGTCGTGGTTTCATAGTGTTTGGCCTATACTGCAAAGTTTTTATTTTACATGACTTTTCAGCTGAGCTGAAAGGCAAAGATTTCGATTTACCGGTCAATCTACGTTCCTACTCTCACCTATGGTCATGAGCTTTGGGTCATGACTGAAAGGACAAGATCTCGAATACAAGCGGCTGAAATGAGTTTCCTTCGAAGGGTGGCAGGGCACACTCTTATAGATAGGGTGAGGAGCTCTGTCACTCGAGAGGAGCTCGGAGTAGAGCCGCTGCTCCTCCACATCGGGAGAAGTCAGTTGAGGTAACTCGGGCATCTGTTTCGGATGCCTCCTGGACGCCTTCCTAGGGAGGTGTTCCAGGCATGTCCCACCGGGAGGAGGCCTCGGGGAAGACCCAGGACACACTGGAGGGACTATGTCTCTCGGTTGGCCTGGGAACGCCTTGGGATCCCCCCGGAGGAGCTGGAGAAAGTGTCCAGGGAAAGGGAAGTCTGGGGTTCTCTCCTTTACATGCAGGGCTTAACATTAACACCCGCCAAAGCTGAAATCTACCCGCATTTGGCGGGTGTTAATGTTAAGCCCTGCATGTAAACAGAAAAGAGCTATTTGAAACTTTTTGTTTCATCTCACCACTTAGGAATTTTGGTTTTGCACAGATAACATACATACTGTGAATACAGACATATACATATACAGTGGTCCCTCGCTATAACGCGGTTCAATTTTCGCAGTTTCGTGGATTTTTCAGTGCAATTTGACATGCTTATTTTTATTTATTTATTTTTTTGACAGCACATTGTGTTCTGCATCCTGATCAGCCACTACAGTACACTACAGAACGCATTCAGCTAGCCAAGTCTACATAAATCTTCAGTCGCTAGCAGTGCGACTCTGAAGTGCTATACTCTGTTTGCAAGTTTTCTCCCCACAATGTCGACAAAACGTTCTGCACCGTCAAAGGAAAGGCACCTGTGGTAGCACCCAAAAGACAGAGAAGATGCCAACTATTCCACAAAAAGTTGAACTTCTGGACATGCTAAAGGAAGGTAGAAGTTACAAATGATATCAAAGTTATAAATGAGGATCAAATGGTTTTGATCTTTGATGTCAGTCTATAATACTGGACTGAGAGTGTTTAAACAAGAGAGAAATGTGTGAAAATGTTAATGAATAGCTGAGAAAAGTGCATAAAGTGTGTAGTGAAGAGTTTTACAGCCTTAAAACATCTATAAGAAATGTAAAAAATAAAGATGACTACTTCGCGGATTTCACCTATTGCGGGAGTTATGTTTTTTCTCCCGCGAATAATGAGGGACCACTGTACATATATAAATGTACACACACAAACAGAATATTTCAGAAACTACTAACAAACTGTACTTTTCACACACAACCATCTCTGGGGTTTTCAGAAAATATGAGCAGCAATTCATTGGGTAAAAATGCTTTAAATCTACCAGAAATCTGAGGATTTATGCGGAATGATTTTAAGAGTGTATGAACTGAAAACCTAACACGCGCTATAGCAGGTGTCATGGTAAACAAATCTATAGCAGGTCTTATATAATACATCCACTGATAGACAGAAATTATTACTTCACAAATTGTATTGTATACAATATAAATATCTGCATATTATACAATATTATTTATGAAAGGGAGGCATGGTGGCTCAGTGGTTAGCTCTGTTGCCTCACAGCAATATGGTCACTGGTTTGAGTCCTGGCTGGGCCAGTTGGCATTTCTGTGCTGTGTAAAACATATGTCAGAATAGTTGGCGGTTCATTCAGCTGCAGCAAGCCCTGATAAATAAGGGACTAAGCCATAAGTCAATGAATGAATGAATATTACTGAATAAATGTATATTTAAACACATTTACAAAAATAAAAAATCTGTGGATTTTTCTGCGTGCAGATTCCATATGAGCCTGTTACCAACCAAGAGTGTGATGCTATCATGTCAATATAAACCAAAACAATTTGATGAATGTTTCCAGAACCTGTACCACAAAGAATAAAGCAAAAAAAAAAGTTCCAGCTAGTTTCTAACAAGCTGTACCTAATAAAGTGGCCAGTGACAATTGAGCATTAAAGTTGCAAACGCACAGCCATTATATTACCTTCAGCCTCCTGTATTTCTCAGTGTGGGACAGCAAGAGGAACTCAATAGCGCTGCACTCTTCTGATAACTGTGTTTCGGCCAGTTCTGTACCAAACGCCTGCAGCATCTGAGCAATATCCTTAACCATAACTGCAAAGCTCTCAATAGCCTGCAAAGAGCAAAAACACAGCCTTCAGTATAATGTGATGTTTCTGTGTATTTCTATAATGACATCACTGTATTCACAGTTCTCAGGACGATCCAGTCACTGTGGCAGTAGTCAAGAGTTCCTCCAAACTCTGAGGTAAGCTGGTTTTCATCAATGTACCGCAGCAGATCTGTGACTGAGCTCAGCATCACCACCTGAAAGGATATACATGCAGGTCAGGGTTGGTAATGACGTTTACAAACAGCATCAAGTACACAAAATGAGGGTCTGCAATGAGTCCTACAGGCATTTTGAGCATGAAGTCCTCTTGACTAAAGCGGAAGCCGAGGTCTGTGACGGTGCGCTGGAAAAAGCTGGTCGGTCTCAACACCAAGACCAAATGCAGGTTTCCAGGAAATGAGGCCTAAGACAGAGACATGTAAATGCTAATACAGACTGAATTAGAGGCAAAACCTGAGAAATGCAACACGGAAAAGAAGGTTTATATATTATCCACTTTTTCAAGTTTAACCCTTCACTGTGAATAATCATCACACACACACACACACACACACACACACACACACACACACGAAAAGAAGTCTCTTCTGCTCAACAAGCCTCCATTTACTTTATCCAAAGCACAACAAAAGGCTGTGAAATGTTTCCAATAATTTCACTGTTAAAAAAAAAATGTTTTCTATATGAAATACATTTTAAAATGTAAATTATTCCTGTGATTTCAAAGGAGATTTTTTTGTATCATTACTCTAGTCAGATGATCCTTCAGCGATTATTGTAATATTCTGATATTTTAATTATGATTATTATGTTAAAAGCAGCTAAGGGGACATTTTCAGGTTTCTTTGATTATTATAAAGTCTTAAAAAATGTATTTAATCATATTTCATAATAACAGTCATTAATGGTAACAAATGCAAGTCTAGATTTAAATATATTACAAAATGTTGGACATTAACATTAATAAAAAATAAAAAATACTATAGTTATATGTTTTAAAATAAGTATACAGTATTTACTCTATCATTTATTATATCATAAATAATACAAATTGTATATATTACTTTTTATATAACAAGTATATATAATAAGTATGTTAATGTTAGTTCATATACATTGGTATAGTTTTCTAAAGAATATTAGAAAAATGAAATATTATTGTAAAATAAAATAAATATAAGTTTATACAATATAAAATATAATAAGTAACAAATGACATAAAACATTTCAGTACTTAATGGATGAAAATGATTGATTTAAAAACAAACATTAAAAAAATAATAGGCAAAAAAATTACAATTATATTGCAAAAAAATTACAAACTACAAAATTTCAACAATTTTTTTAAATTTTTTATTGATTCTCTTGATTTTTCCTCTTTTTTAAAATTTGTATTTAATATTTTTCTAAAACATATACATTTGGGTGTACTAGTTTTTGGACCGTTATCGTAAGTTATTTTGTTTGATATGCTCCATAAGACTTGGCTTCTTATGTATAAGCACAAATATAATATTGCATAGCTTCCTATTAAAAATATTAATTTAAAAGATAGATTTGTGAAGGGTGTACTTATAAATGCTGAGCACTGTATGTGAATTACAATTCATTCCATAAAATTATTATTAAATATGCCACAAATCTTGGTTTTTAGCCTGCAAAACTGAGCTGTACTATTTTAGCGAGACTGTAGACTACAGATGACTGCACAAATGTAATTGTTTTCATAATTAAGGTGATACTTAAATGTAATAAGTGTTCATGGAATGTTTTTAGCTTATTAGTTTGAAACTTAGATTTAAATATAGTCGATTAGATAGATAGATAGATAGATAGATAGATAGATAGATAGATAGATAG
>CAIGQZ010000690.1:847650-858066 GCA_903798205.1 Danio tinwini | reverse complement strand
GATAGATAGATAGATAGATAGATAGATAGATAGATAGATAGATAGATGTATCACTCATCACGCTGACAACTGACAATGAGTCTGTGGAGACAACAAGCTGTCAATCAAACTGACAAGTCGTCACTAAGACTAGTTAACACGTTAAAAGCGCCAGCTTAACTGCTCCAAATGGCAGCGCCTGTACGTGCCCAGATAATCGATCGTCAAAGCAGACACGAACTAAATATCAGGTCAAGCATTTAAAACAAAACCTGTCTGACAAGCCTACTTATTACCTTATTAAACAGAAACACGACAGACATTGCGATATTTTAGCCCAGCTCAGAAAGAACGCCACACTTGACATTGATTCGTCCTTACATGTTTGTAAACAAAACATCCCCGGTGAAAAACATCGACTCGGATATCGCTTGCATTCAGCATAAAGCACGACTTTAAGGATTATGTGAATAAACACCGCCTTGTCTGGCTGTTCCCAGGTGGAATGACTAAGCTAAAGCCGCCCGTCGCGCCGCAGTACCGCTGCCGCATTGAGCTAAGGCAAACTTCAGTCAAACTCCTCACCCGCACACATTACCGTGGAGCGGCGGATCCTCGGGAGTCCTCGCCGGTAGTTTCGCTCGCTCATAGTTATTGGCGTTTTATTA
The DNA here is from genome assembly GCA_903798205.1 of Danio tinwini. NCBI lineage: Eukaryota > Metazoa > Chordata > Actinopteri > Cypriniformes > Danionidae > Danio > Danio tinwini. The sequence goes on along the minus strand of CAIGQZ010000690.1, from coordinate 857,419 downwards.
TGAGGCTGCTTTAAGACCTCGCCCATCCTGCTCTGGCAGCCCGGTGGCCGGTGCAGTGGCCGGTCTGCGGGATTCATCTGTCCTGCGGTCTCTTCACCGCTCTCTCGCCTCAAGAGCGTCATCGTGTACAAACCTGCGCATGGTTTGTGCAAACTCAGGCACTGGGCTCGGGTTTCACACACTGATCTGCGAGCTGCTTTAAAACCGGCCATCTTCAGTCAGAGGTGCCGCATTTAGTTATTTATTCAGGCTGGAGCTCAGAGGACTGGTCTGCAAGTACATGCTGTTCTGAACTGCGGTGATTGACTTCAGCACCGCGGACAGCGACGTTCAGCATGCGGTCAATACTGAAGCCCCCAAAGGACTCACAAGAGGTCAGGGGTTTCAATTAGGCTACACAAATGTACAATATTAATGCATTTTATGAAAAAAAATATTAGAACGTATATTCTGCACTGCAATTATTTTAACTTTCTAAATTAAAATGGAAAACTTTAATCTTTTTGTTAAATTTACTTAAATTATGGGGCTTAAAAATTGTAGTGCATGTTTTATTTTATTCTATCTCCTCTAATAGAAGGATGAAAATATTAATGGCATGATGATGAGTCAAGGTCATTATGTTTTTAAAAAGCTCCACGGATTCTGAACTAATAAAAGGCACATTTTGTTCAGGTCGACTGGATTTAATCTTAAACCTGGCGACAGTTCAAATTAAAGAATTTAAATTAATCTTTTATTATAATTAAACCTATTAAATAATAATAATTGCAAAATAATCATTATTCATGCATGAAAGGTGCAATTAAAGTGTAAAATTAAATTCTAACAGATAATTATAACTCACATACAGTATATGTAACTGTACAAATATACCTGCATGCACAGACACACACAAAACTTCATCCTTCACTGACCCATATATGAATTAATATTCATAATAAATTAATTTCATATAACATTCAACAGTACAATTATCAAATATAACAATGGAATCTTTCCGTCAATGATAAAAATATGATTATTAATCAAATATATTTTCTCTCACCGCAATCCTTGCCAGTGCAGTTTTAATTGATGTCCAAGTATCCAATCTTCTGTCTAAAATGATGATAAATTTGACACCAGGTTGTCTTGCTCTGAAAACATGTGAAATGCATCATGTATCAAAGTAACTACTTTGGCTCTCACTTGAAAAACTGGACAATATCTAAACAATAAATGTACATTTTTGTTTATATTGTATGGAAGGATAAGTTAACTTCTTTCTTGCATGTTTTAATACACTACTGGTCAAAAGTTTGGGGTCAGTAGGATTTTTAAATGTTTTAAAATAAGTTTATCCTGCTCATCCTGCTGCATTTATTTAATCAAAAATACAGTACAAATTGTAAAATGTTATTGCACTATAAAATTACAGCTCAAAAGTAGTTTAGAATTAAATTTAATTATTTAATACAGTGATTTTAATGATGATTTTTCAGCTTCATTACTTCAGTTTTGAAAGTCACATGATCCTTCAGAAATCACTCTAATTTAATTATTGTTGTTGTTGTTATTATTATCATTATTATTAACGGTAATGGTAATAAAAGCAATAATGATTGGACTAAAAATTTCATTTGAAACTACAAACAATAAGTAATACAAATATTTAATAAGTATATCAATTTAACAAAAAAAATATTTAATAAATGCAAAAAAAAAAATAAATAAATTGTAAAAATTACCCCAAACTTTTGACCAGTAGAGTACATACATTGCATATCTATATGTTCTGCATTCCATATAGGCAATACTGTACATACATTTGAATAGCTCAATTTGTGTAAGGGCTGTTGCAAGGCTTTATGTGAAGAGAATACATTAAGAACTGTCGCTGTGCTGCAATGCAGTCAGATGGAGAAGATTGCATATATTAGACACAGACCTCGGGATCAGTGTGAGGTATGAAAGAACTTTGGCCAGCGCTTCTTCAGGAATGTCACTGAAAGCCGAGCATTCTGGGAGAGTGATGATGACACTAGAGTCCTCACCACGTCCCCCTGCAATTCACACAAACACAGCAAATTCTCAGTATCTCACTTCTTCAGACTTATTCTCATGCCCATGATGTTTGTTGAACATGTTGAGACAAGCTATAAGAGCGATAGTTCAAACTAATATGAAAATTTGTTGTACATTTAAACATCATGTCAGCCAAGATGTATAACATTAAAAATATTTTCAAGAGTCAATAGCTACTTTGGAAATTTAAAAAAAGTCAATAACACTCATCGCCTTAAAACTAATCTAACATATAAAAAAAAGTTTATTTTAATTTCAAAGGACCTTCAAAATTATTTAGACATATAAAATGAATATAAATGAGTGAAGAATGGTCATTCAGCCAGTTGAAATGGAGGGAATGAAAAAACTAAAAATTTAGCGGCGGTGCATCTTTATGGCTCATTCACACCAATTGAGTCTTTGCTTTTAAAAATGTGAGAAGCAATATTCAGGGATGGTTTGGAAACACATGCAGTATAAAGTACAAAGGTATCTGAACAGTAACTGAGTGCTTGTAAACAAAACACAACCTGCAGACAAATCAGAGTTCTTCTGATTGCTCTACTGCAGGGGTGTCAACCTCAGTTCCTAAAAGGCAGCTGCCCTGCACAGTTTAGTTCCAACCCTGCTTCAACACACTTACCTGTAGGTTTCAAACAAGCCTGAAGGACCTAATTAGTTTGATCAGGTGTTTAATTAAGGTTGTAACTAAACCGTGCAGAGCTGCGGCCCTCCAGGAACTGAGTTTGACATCTGTGGACTGCTTTGGAACTGACATTATTGAGTGGCAGTGGCACCACTAAGAGGGGGTAAATTACAGTAGGGCAATTCTAAGGGCCCACACACTTTTGACGCCTCAGCTCAACTTTATTAGTATTACCAGTACTAGCAGGGGGCACAAACCCATATGTTCTTTCAAAAGGGTCCAAAATTGCTAGTGGCACCCCTGAGCTGAATGTAAAAGTTGAAGTTCTTTTAAAGGTGCAGTATGTAAGTTTGACACCCAGTGGTTGAACTAGGTATTGCACTCCTAGATCAAAATAAATGCACGCGTGGAATGCCAGATAGAGTACAGGAGCGAGTAATTTAAACCGTGTTCTAAATAAAAGCAACAACACGCGATAGGAGGAATATTTTCCATATTAAAAAGAGTTTTAGTTCAAACCAACACCTCGAATTGATATATTAGAAACGGGTTCTATTTCTGTGAAACCTATGTCAGTGCACCTCAGGTAAGCCTCGTGTGTTTTATTCAGTGCTAAATGCTAACAATGTGAGTTTGAATGGATTCTAAACCTTACAGTTTCGTAAATGAGTGCACAGTCGTGTTTCATCTGGTGCAAACAGCCAAACTGCTGTTTGCGTGTTGTTAGGACACAAGATTACAATGTAACCTGCTTATCTAATGTTTACGTTCGTAATATTTATATCATTTGCTAATTAATAACCTCATGTGGAACTGAATCTGTCTCATTTCGACGTCTGATACTGTCTATTTTGGTCACAGACGCATGCTTTCCGAGTCTTTCTGAATGAATGAATGAAATAAGCTGTTTTCCAACAAGGCAACCCGGAGTGCTGAAATATAATAGGCTAAACTGGCATTGTGCAGGTTAACTTTACCTAAACAAATACAGCGTTCCGGCACGGAAAAACCATTTTCAAAGCAGAATATCTGACTTCAGCATTGTTTTTCAGTTAAACAAGTATGTTCACTTGGAATGTTTCTTAAATATCTGCAAACATATTATGGTATTTTTATGCTTTAGAAGAGTCAAAAACTTACAGCACCTTAAATTAACATGGCATCTGAAAAAAATAGCGCTTATGTGCACATCTCTTAAAAAGACACGAGACATGAGCGTAATGGTCACACATGTCTGTCTTGCGTGTGTTTACATTGAGAAACATTGGAAAGAAGCGCATTGAAATGGAAAAAGAAGTGCAAAGAAATGGCCACTTAGTAATGCAATAGGAAGCTTGAGACTGCAGTGAATATACTCAAGACCATTTACTGAGGGTATGCATTAAGGGCTTTACTGTTTCTTGCATAGACGGATCAATTCCCTTCATAAGACCTCAATTTATTGTCAGGATGTGCGTGCTGCCTGTATTTATATATTTTTCACCCAAAAATGAAAAGTATTCTATCAATTATTCAGCCTTCACTTCTCACAAACCTGTTTGTTTCTTGTGTTGAACACAAAAGTAGATATTTTGAAAAATAACTGAGTATATTTTCATTTTATTGGTGAACTATGTCTTTAACATTCTTCTGAAAAGAAAAAAAGTCACCAACTTTTGGTATAGCCTGAAGGTGAGTAAATTAACAGCAAATTTTACATTTATTGGTGAATTATCCATATTATGCCGCCTTTCTTTCACATCTAGTAAACAGAAACTGAAAACCCCACCTGATAAATAGGCCACTTGTTTCTCAATGTATCCGGCGACCTCCTGCAGACTCACAGATACTGTAACCTCTAAGGAGACAATGAAAAGCCACACATAAATAACACAGCAGCAAAGCCATACGCGTGTGTGAAATTTCAGGAACAGCACCACCTAGTGTTTTCATATCCAAATTACAATAAACTGCGGAGCTTCATAAAATAAAGTATAAAATAACGCATTACAGTGAAATTGAAAACATTTGTAGATACTGTAGAAGTCAGTTTAATGCATTAATGTGTCAGAACCATCAGTGTGGACTGAAGACAGTGGTTTAGTTTCCTCTGAGCATCATCTCAGGCTACAATACACTCAAAATGGAGGTTGACAATAGCGGATATGGTCAAATTACATACAGACCAACCTCTCCGGTGACTTTATCATGAACACTTTCTGCAGTAAAGAAAAACAAACGCATTCTGCAGAGAGAAATGCAATACGCCTGAGAGTTAATTGGTTATTTTAGGTTTCTATCAAGTTACATTGAAGTTCCTCTTCTTTTTTTGACCAAGGCTTCCTGTGAGATATACTGTAGCAGTTATTGATTACAAAACATGTAATTCATTCTAAATATCGAGTCATGTCTGGCAGAAAGCTAGCAAATATTTCATACAGGAAAATGTTAGCTATATGACCTATTATAATAGGAAATGAATGCTGTGTTTAATGTTTAATGAGTTTCCAACAGGTTAGGCAGAGATGAATGAAGTGAGAACTAAATATTTAATAGACCTCAAGACAGACTCAATAGTTTTAAGTATGGAGTGTGAGATGCATTTAAACAAGATGGCTGTTTTCAAAGTTAAACACAACAATGGATGTTTCGCATTTCTAATTTTTCAAGTTCTCTTTTCCACTCAAAAATGTTTTGTTGCTTGTTTACTTTTTAAAGTGAGCTGAGACAACACAATTCTTTAGATTTTGTTGGGACAACTAAATTGTTTTATGTTCAAACCATTTTTATTATCAAATATCCACTTATATTTGTAAAAACTAGTAAGCTAACTTAATTCCCTATGTTGTCCCAACACAAATTTATTGTGTGAAACCCAGCATTTTTTACAGTGTTGAAGGATACAAATTTGAGGTGTCCTGTGTAGTACACTGTAAAAAATCCTGGGTTCCACACAATCCATTTGATCACAATCCAACATGAAGGAATTAAGTTAACTCTCAAGAATTGTGTTTGTTGGGGCCAATGTCGTAGTGGTTAGTGTGTCGACACATGACACTACGGTGTTCACAGCGACCCAAGTTTGATTCCCGTCTCGAGGTCCTATGATGATCCTTCCCTTTTCTCTGCTCCCCACGCTTTCCTGTCTATATTCTCTACTGCCCAATTAATTAAAGGTGAAAACCCAAACAAAATAATTAGAAAAAAAAGAATTGTGTTGTTTCAGCTCATTCTAAATAAGTAGTTTGAACAAGCAACAGAAAACGTTATTTTTTAAGTGTAATAATAATAATAATAATAATAATAATAATAAATATATAACTTAAGGTTTGTGCAAAAAGTATATCTATGCAAGTACATTAGCAATTCACATAATTATTTAAAAAAATCTTGCATCAAATTGTGCCATTAAATATGTATTTTTGTATTTATGTATGCACAAATTCATGCTTCTGCATCAAATTTAATGACTATCATACACACTTTTGCTACATTTCACAGAAACGCAGACTAAAAAGATATTTAGTGTAACAATAGTTTATTTCTACTGCAAAACTTCTTGACAGGCAAATTTAAAACAACAATCACATATTAAAATGATCACATTTCAGCCACAAAATAACATAAAAAAATGTATTTTTATACTTTGCCTCTATCCTTCAAATCACTAGATTTTACCCATATGCTATCAGCAAAAGGTCTGAAATAATTTAAATATATGAATATGTAATTTGACCACTTTGTATGATGAATTAATTTTCATATATTTTTTTTTGTTTTTTTGATAAATACATGTATACATTACTAGACTTATTCCATCTGAATGCAAAAACACATTTCTTATTACTACAAAACTTAAAAACAAAACAAAAAATCATTCAGTATGCAAAGTCCATAATAAAATGAGCGCTGTATATTTGCACATCATGTTTTTAGGCCCTCTGCTGCCCTTATATTATTAACTTTAGGCAGCATCGCCCTGCTAAAACAACACACAGAGAAAACCACACCCTGCACTCCTCTGAGAAAATGATCAGAGAAATCACTCTGTGTAAACAAACACAGTCTTCTGTGTCCATGTCAACCCGGTCTGAGAGCTTCTCACTAAATAAACAATAAACCTGCACTGCATTAGTAACCATACATGAACTGATCCCAGAGTAATTTTTCTCAAATTCAGGTTTAGGAGGAAATTTTATATATTAAAATAAATGAAATCCCACAAAAAATACTGTGCAATTGCTGCATAGATGTTTAAAAATTTACATTTTTCCATTCAGCACCTTCTTAGTGGCTATTTTAGTCACTGGAAGGCATATATGGCTTTATATGCATGTTTGCAGGAATAATGAACTTGAGGAAGTTTGCTAATTCAAGCAGGGCTTTTCCAAAAACACAAAATAAAAATATTATAATTTTGAATGTTTACACAAATTGCACCCTTTTTTGAAAAACAATAGATATTTTGACTAAATCAATAGGTTTTAATGTTAAGATGATACATTTTGTACACTTGTATTCAGTCAGTGTATTGTAGTACTGAGCAGGATAAATTAATTCCTTCTTTCAATCAAAACAAGTTGTTTAAAATGAAGACAGCTGTTTTGGTTGTCTAAAAATCTATGTTAGTTTTGAAAATCACAGTAGTAAAGCTCACATTAACACAACATTTAGTTGATCAAGAATAAATGGTGTGCATACGTTTGACACTCACCGGCCACTTTATTAGGTACATCTGTCCAACTGCTCGTTAACGCAAAGTTCTAATCAGCCAATCACATGGCAGCAACTCAATGCATTTAGGCATGTAGACATGGTCAAGATGATCTGCTGCAGTTCAAACAGAGCATCAGAATGGGGAAGAAAGGTGATTTAAGTGACTTTTAATGTGGCGTGGTTATTAGTGTGATAAGTGTGAATCTATGCCACAAAGGATTACGACAGTTCTGAAGGCAAAAGGGGGTCCAAACCAGTACTAGTAAGGTGTACCTAATAAAGTGGCCAGCGAGTGTATTTAATGTGTTTTCTCTAAAATGTCTCAATCATTGTTTTTTTATTTATTACATTAGATTATAGTTTTGAAATCTAAAACTTTAAAGCCATATTTACTGTAAGGGTAAATATGAGTCTCAGATTTCCCCCTTAACTCTTTCATGCAATATGATAAACATACAATACAGTCAGTGTGTCAGAGTTCAGTCCTGAGAATTAAATACACAGATAGGCTTTTCACACTGTGCTTAACCCCGGGTTATCATCAATCTAAACACCGCTTTTCACCATGGGTAAAAACAGCTTTCATACCTTTAATTTGAAAGCCACGTTAACTATGTTAACCCCTCATTTTAATGCTGGAGTTTGTTCGGTGGAACAGAGCAGTGTTTGCTTGTTGTTGCCTGACATTTGGCAACATCAGAAACTGAGCAGCGAGGTTCATCATATCATGTCAGTAAGCGCAAACGCAACAACATTACATTTTTAGAAAGTAAGAAATATTAAAAGATAGAAATAATGTAAATTGAAGTCATCAAGAGATGGTAAGATGATTATCATATTTATCATTGTTTTCATTCATTTGCACGTCTTTGTTTTCTTGCCTTTGTGCAACTCCTGAAGCTTAAAACCGATAAACACCGTGGGAACATTTGTTTTTATAGCCGACAAGATGCAGAAAGGTTGCCTGCTGCTTATCCAATCAGCAACGATGACACCACTAATATGCAAATACGAACTTTAACCCAGGGTTTAGGATTGTACAGTGTAATTATTTGTTAACCCCAGGTATAGTATGAGCAATGTGAAACGTAATTACAATTAGCGCAAAACACAATTTCAAGTGTGCCAGAATGTGAGCTCAAATTTAAAGGCACAGTTTGCCTAAAGAAGAAAAATTGCTGTTAATTTACTAGGTAGAGCATTTAAGAAGAGTTTTAGATACAACTGTTGCCCACAGTGATTCATAAAACGCAAAGTCAACAACTTTTTGTCACGTCAGCCATTGAGCTAATGCACAGTATTGTTATAACATCATTTCAGCATACTATAAATCATATTTTTATGATTTACAACAGCAAAAGTTATCTTTTCAAATGAAGTAATGTCCTGTACAGTAATAATTAACATTTATTACATTACATTACACACACTCTAAAAATAAAATAAAATGCTGAGTAGTTTTAAATTAAAATCTGGGTTTTTAATGGGTTAGGTTGAAACTATCTAGCTTTTGAAAAAAAAATAATAATAAATTCATAATGCAGCCAAAAAGTAAGGCAAGTTATGTCCTCTTAACTGTTTTTTTCCCCATCTTGAACATTAGTGTGAAATTTCCCTAGTCTAAATGTTTGTACATTCATTAATGCAGATTATTGCTGCAGGTCTTTCAGAAGATCAAAGCATGAATGAAGAACTGAATGAAGAATGAGTACTGAACTAAATTCCTATTTTACATAAAAAATATTTAATAAAATCCTTTCAAATACTGTATAATAATGCTGTCCAGATTATTCTGCATGTACTGCAACTACTGCATTTCAAATTGTGGGATGCACTTCCAGTTTGAGGAACTTCCATTTAAAAAAACTGAAAGTCATTTTAAATAATAAGGCTGAGCTCTTAAAAGTTATAGTTATGCTCTATAAATAGCAATCATGAAATCATAATAAATCACATGGTCATAGTCAATAATAAAGTCATGCTCCAAATGTAAAATTATCCTTGTTAAAAATTGAGGTTCATGTGAGATTCATGTTTTGCACAATACCAAAAATAGCACATAAATAGATGGATTTTTTTTCTGATCACCCTATTTTTTGCTTTTATTCATTTAATTATCACTATATATTTTTTTCCAAAATTTGCAACTGTGACTGACAAATCTTTTTGACGATACATGATTTTTCAGGATTAAAAAAGGTTTTGATTGTAATACAGTATTTTAAATCTTGTAATATGGCACTGCCCACTAGAGGGAGAAGGTCGCTAACAGGCTTTAAAGGGGACCTATTATGCAAAAATCACTTTTATGTGGGGTTTAAACAGTTTTGTGGCATCCGTCTGTAAATATAACCAGCTTCTAATGATATATATATATAT
>CAIGQZ010000690.1:821572-847250 GCA_903798205.1 Danio tinwini | reverse complement strand
TATATATATATATATATGTTTTTTTATAATCCCACTTGACATCCTCACTTTGTACATGTCATCACAGGGGGAAAGCCCCGCCCATTAGTGAAGATCTCTCCCTCTTTACCATAGGACTTTAGTCTTGTTTTTGTATCTGCCACCATACTAACACACATGCATTTGTAGGTCAGACCTTTTTTTAAAAAAAGAGCACAATCTCATATGACCTTGAAGCGACAGTCAACGGCATAATTTGGATCAAAGCCGAAAAGAGACAGTTATAAAACATTATTTGTGGGCTATTTCAAGTGGATACTTTCACACTCTAGGGACATCAGAGACTTATTTTACATCTTGTAAAATGGGGCATAATAATGTGTCTTTAAAGTAGTTACAGATCGTCAGATTTCCAAATTCTTCATAAATTTTGAATTTAAGATTTCAAATGATATCTAATATAAGATGAAGCACAAGATGGAGAAAATGAGCAATATAACACACAATTCACACAGGGCTTTAGCGTCAATGCTTGACGTACGATGTGTCTGAAATTGGAGCTGACACAATCGTCATAGCAGTGTCAATCGGCTACCGTCTGATTGGCTGACGATTTCGTTGGTGCTTGAAAAGTTGTGAAATTCACAACTTCTGCAGCAAGCAACAGGTAAAGTCTAGATCAGGTATGCGGCCGGCTGGAAGTGCGATATGTACATCAATATAGCAGCATTTTTTTATGATACTGTATAACAATAATTAATATTTTTACTGTGACGGTTGGGTTTAGGGTTGGGGTGGGGGTAGACTTTAAAAAAATAAAATGAATGGGAAATTTAATAAGTAATATAAATAATTCTCACTAACCGGCCGTAACCATACCCGATCTAGCAACAACCCGAGCAACGCCGCTGAAGCAGCGCGACGCACACACAATTTAGTTTGGCAAAACTTGACATCACCCATTCAAAGTGAACAGGAAGCGTTGACCGTGAATGGGGCATAAGTGTCAAGTAGGACGACAACACAATGGATTAAATTGTAACATTTACAAATCACAAATTTATTACTTCATCTGATTGATTTCCATTGGCTGATGGCGAATATGAAATCTCCAATGAATCAATGCTTATTCTGTAGGTTGTTTTTACATGATGTCACTGATGACGCGCAAAATTCAGATAGAGGGCAGGAAGTGATTGTTCTACATAGGAATCGCTATCAGAACGTCAAAATGTTTCTGTTTTTATGTTATTTATAATTGTTTAAATCGCCCAAAAATGCTGAACAGCTTTTATAGACTTCTAAAAGTTTTTGCTCAAAAAGGGGGGACAATTTAAAAAACTGTCTGAAAAACGGAAGAAAATAAACATGTAATAAACATTTATTCAATACATCCATACGTGTACAAGCTTTTTTTGAACGTGATAATTCATTTGACAGCACCAATAAAGATTAAATACATGCCTAGCTATGTGTATTATTCTGTATGTTAATGTGATATATAAAAATCAGATACAAACATCACCACACTTATACAATAACCAGGACAATATAAATAACACACCCTGCCATGTAATCGCTGCAATGAAATCTCTGTCTTGTTTTGCAATAACCCATGTTTTTACTGGCGTTTCAGCAGAACAAACAACCGTAACGTGACCATCAAGATGTGCAGCAGTGGTGAATGTTGATGTTTAAGTCGATAGAACAAAAAAGAAATGCAACCCTTACGACAAAACTAGATGGTTATTATTGTGGAGCAGTTTTTCGCCCTTACAAAAATTTGTAAAGAATAATGTTGAAAATAATTGTAGAGAATAATTTGTTTAAAATAACAGTTACAGTATGTTGTACCACAGCTATAATTACTGTGACAGTGTAATTCCAGTAGCTAACTACTGTATAGTATGCATCCACACACTACAGTATTTACTATAGGTTTTTTCAGGTAGCGTAATAGATTATACAGTATCTACCGCCTCGATGACAGGCAAATATATTTTAGTTAAGTAAAAAACTCGGCCCTCTTCATGATACAAGAATCATGCCCAACAGATGTGGTTATTTTATATGTAAATCTCCTTTGAAATATGGTATAAATCACGAAAATATTGACTGTCCTCTATGTCTCCCATTCATTTTTTTTACTTCCTGCTCTCCATCTCAATTTCATGCGTCACCAGGACCACATGATTGAAAACAACCTATTCAGTGTCATTAAACTGCATATCTGTTTTTGTTTTAAATATTTTTTTCCTTACAACGTCTTGACCAGCATTATCTTTCATTTTATGAATCACTAAGGACCACCCTTCCTGCTAATGATCTCTTTTAATATTCTACTGAAGACAATATATCTTAGATGGAGTAAATTAAGAGCAATATCATATTTCTGTACACAGAAAATGATTTAGTGGATTTACAAAAATGTTTAAGGTAAGTGTTTGCAAACAATTTATATGGGCTGCATTTAAACAAACATATTAGGTTAAACATACTAAATTGAATTGCTTTGTTTAAATTCAGCCCATTTAAATTGTTTACCATTTACCTTAAAAAATAGTAAATCCAATATTCATTTGTTTTAGTGTAGCAAATTATTTCTTTATTTGTATTGAAATGAAAAATAGTCAATCAAATCAAGTGAGCAATAGTTTATTCAGTGTCTTCCTGCATGGGTGTTCTCTAGTGTTCACAATGCGTCAGGATGTTGTCATTATGAACCTGGATCAGCCTGAGAGGAGCTGCTCGTATTACACTGCATCATTACAACATAACAAACAGCACACACTCACATAACCACCCTACGCCAACGACCTGAGATACACTGCCAATAATCCTACAACAATCACTCTGAGAATACCCAAGCATTGTGAAGTAAAGCAGTAAATATTACATAACACACAGCAGAGTGGAGTGATTCAGACATAGACCTTTAAATGCTTTTAACTGTGGCCTGAGGAAAGACATGCTGGCTAAAAATGAAGATGCTGAGTCACTGTCTGAAGAATATTCGGTGGGCTTAATTCGGTGTGGGGTTAAAAACAGGTGATCTACTAAACTGCGTCTCGAAGCCCAGTTTGTAATATGGACAGGACTTCTATTTTCATCCTTTAATCTCACTGTTGGCCCAAATGCAGTGTGTGATTATAAACCCACAGCTTACTGTATCTGTCCTTCAAAATGCTCTTAATATAGAAAATTAAATGGAGATTAATTCAGGAACCGTATGTTAGAATTCTCTATGGATAAGTATTTGTTTAGTGTACATTTTTGCCTTTAAATTTACATTTAAACTGGTTCCTCTTAAACTGGTATTATTAATTAATTTTTTTTTTAACACAAAACCTATTATTTAATATTTTTGGAACACAAAAACCTATTATTTGAAAACCAAACCTATTATTAAAAAAAAATGTAACACAAAAACTTATTATTTAATAATTTTTGGACACAAAACCCTATTATTGAATATTTTTTGTACACAAAAACCTATTATTTAATCATTTTGGAACACAAAAATCTATTATTTGAAAACCAAACCTATTATTTAATATTTTTGGAACACAAAAACCTATTATTTGAAATCCAAACCTATTTATTTTTTAATGCAAAAGACAATATATTTAGAAGAATCTTGGAAACTGGTAGCCATTCATCCAATAGTAGGCAAAACACTGTGGAAGTCAATATTATGAAAAAGTATATAGCTACCAGTTTCCAACATTCTTCAAAATATCTTCTTTTTTTGTTCAACAGAAGAAACCAACCAAGACATGGTTCGAACAAGTGGAGGCTGGTAAAATATTATGGAATTTTCATTTTTGGGTGGACTTTCCCTTTAAGTTAGTGATAATGTACTTCAGTCAGTTGTTCTCATAGAATAAAGCCAGACAGGCATAGTAGCAGCACAAAGCAAATGGTTCAGGATGAAATAAACTATCCTGATAAGTCTGTGTTAGTTTTACCAGTTATTATCCGGGAATAACATACCTTGGAATGTTGATTGGCCAATCAGAATCAAGTATTGCAGAGAGCAATGTAGCAATACGTGTTAACATCAGTCAAAAATGAAAAATTCTTCTACAGCATTTTTTAATCTTAAATAAAGTTAATCTCTGTAATTACTAATACATTGTAATGTAATGTGCGTATTTTTATATAGAGCATTTTTTATGTATGGCCATACACCCAAAGCGCTTCACAATCATGAGTGAGGTTTGTCTCTCCACATTACCACCAGTGTGCAGCATCCACTTGGATGATGCGACTGCAAGCACAGGACAACGGCGCCAGTGTGCTTACTACACACCAGCTATAGGTGGAGTGCAGAGACAGTGATAATGGATGGGGATGATTGGGAGGGCATTATGGTTAAGGGCCGAATTTGGCCAGGACACCGGGGTTGCACCCTTACTCTTTATGAGAAGTGCCACAGGATTTTTAACGACCACAGAGAGTCAGGACCTTTGTGTAACATCTTATTCAAAAGACGGCGCCCACTGACAGTATAGTATATGCATTGTATAACATTGTATTATCAAATGAATTTGTTAACATTAGTTAAAAGGACATTTCACCAAAAAAGAAAAGTCAATTTAATGCTGTTGTTCCAAACCTGTTTAAGTTTTTATTTCTTCTGTTGAACATTAAACAAGAACTTTTGAAGAATGCTGCTGCTGATTTAGAATAACAACATTAAAAATATATATACTTTTTAGAAATATATATTTATTTCATTAATTATTTTTTGTGTTTTATTCACATTTTGGATAAACTTTGGAACATTTTTTGTAGTGATTTGCAATAGTAGACTACTTTATTGCTTAAAAAAAGTTTTTTTAAATAATGTGCATATATTTATTTATCTTAGCAAAATGTTTGACAATTTTACTATTTTTTTATTTGATTAAATGATCTATTACTTATTTTCTATTGATTTTTAAACATATTAGTATTGTTATACTTGTGTTTTTATATTTCCTTTAAAGCCTTTTTATGCATTGCCTTTTCTCTTGCAGAACCACGAGGGACCCCAATCCCTAATTTCTAAAAATAATCATAATTTAACTCGCATCAATAATAAGACCTTATAGTAAAGTGTTCCCAATAAAATATTTATCCATGCAGAAGAAGTCCTTTGCAATACATTACAGACCTCCTGCACATCCATTCAACCAGATTATCAAATATCAAATCTAGGTTATGGCTAAAACTCCATCAAGTTATAAATAGCACACCTAATCCTTGCAATACCACACAAACCACCAGTGAACATCCTGAAAACAGGCATTCCTTATAAAAAAAAGAGAGCTGATTAAAACACACACACACACACACACACACACACACACACACATACTCACGTTGCAGTGTGCTCTCCAGCTCCGAGCCTGCCTGCAAAAGGTTATAATAGCCCTCCATGTCTTTTTGGGGCTCCGGAGGAGAGGCCAAGCCCATTCCCCTGGCTGTTCCCGGAGAGAGGAGTGACTCGACTCTTAGCCCTTGTCCAGGCCTTCACATCCCACTACTCCACCTAGAATTCATTGTGGACAACATCCACAGATCCCAAATGAGGATTCGCTTTAGTCACCTTGAGCAGGAGCAAGTGCATCCGCAAACTCCAAACGCTGGAGGAAAACCGCTATCCGGAAAGATCAGTCTGCTGCAGCCCGAGGTGCCACTGCAACATCACATCTCAGCTCACAAAAACCACACATACACACGAAGTGAATGGGATTAAAAGGGTTTCCGGTCCACAGTGCTGACGGTCTGAAAACACACTAACTCCTGAGTTGGAGTGCGTCAGATCTGCATCGCTGTTAGACTGACTATTGACACTCTGCCAACTCCCTCCCCATTGACTTTCTCCAGTGTGGAGTTGAGGGCACGCCTCCTGCTGATCTCCAGGTTTCTCATTGGTCACTGGGAGTGGCTTCTCTTCTCACTGCTGTAAAGGATCTCTGCCTGCTGTATTACACCCAGATTCAGGCTTACTCGCTCTTACAACACACACACACACACACAGACAGACAGACAGACAGACAGACAGACAGAAAGAGAAAGAGAGAAAGGCAAGCCGTTCTGAATATCACTATTGACAGCAAAACTATTTTCTCTTCCTAGACTGAGGAGTTTCATTGTTCGGAATACAGAAAAGTATGACGCGTGGGAAAATTGCGCAAAGACAAACAGCTGCATGAATAAGAGGCATTGTTATCAGAGATCAGACTATTTATGCTTCTACAACCACATATTATGTCCTTGAGACACTAGTGGTTTTAAATAACATATGATACATACAGTATATACATCGTCTACAATTGTTGGAGAAATATAGCCCAAACATAATATAAAATTGACTATTTTTAATAATAAAATTAATAAAATACATATTAACAACACTATTATTTTATACAAATATTGTCATTGAATTCAACTTTCATGCATGAACAACTAAATTGTAGGTAAAAGTAAAGGGTTATCCAAGTATAGATAAAGTAATACTAATAAAGGGCACCTATTTTACCCCTTTTTCAAGATTTAAGATAAGTCTTTTGTGTCTCCAAAATGTGTCTGTAAGGTTTCAGCTCAAAACACCCATCAGATTATGTATTATAGCTTTCAGAACATTGGAATTTTCTACTCTGAACACACTGTAGCTGTTTTTGTTGTCTGTGCCTTTTTTGCTAGTCTCCCCACCCACCGTTCCCACGTGCCTGTCAGAGTGTACCTTAATCTCTGGCTGCGTACGTCAGATAAACAGCACAGTGACAGACATGAAGGAAGCAGATCTCAAGTAGCGTTTGTGAGAAATACTACAGTAAGAACTTTCCCAATGATTATTTGATGTATTTGTTGTGGAGTTAATTCAAGCCTTTTTGCAACGATGAGTCACACACAATGTCGTTACAAAGTTCACGCACACACAAACAGTGCGCGTTTAACTTTGCACTGTTTTTGCACTGCAAATATGACAGGATACACATTAATATCCACTGCTGTATGGACATCCGTTATGTTAATGTACAAAATAAAACTGATTTAACGTCCACAAACCGCGGACTGGAGCATCTTCTTTTATTATTGTACTAACATGCAGCTGTGGTAATAAAGGAGGTAAAATGTAATTCATTACAAACATGCACAATTTTAAAAACATTTTAAACTTGTAAAATTCATTGGTGATCACATTTAATGATGATTGATGATCAGCCATTTTAACGTCAGGAAAAAAAAAATTGTGTTTACTGTATATCACCACAATATGACTGTGGACACACTATACCTACACAGTTCTGTCCAAACAGCTTACAAAAGAAAATTTTTCCCATAAATGCCCTTTAACTAATAACAATACTGCAAAATACAGAAATATTATCAACATCATTATCAGCATCAATATTTTATAACATATATATATATAAATAATTATTATATTCATGCTATACTGTTACTATTGTTATTATTATACTTAATTATTGTTATGAACATTGTTATATTATACTGTAACTATTATTGTTATCATACAAGTATTTAGTCAAAAGTGTAGGACATTCATAGATTTGAGTTCAAAATAGGTTTCATTATATTATTTATTTTAATGATAGTATTAATAATATGTACTACTGAAAATTTTGATGCACATAAACAAATATTTTTCTATAGCTTTTTTTGCATTACAACCAGGCACAAATACAAATTTACATATGCACAAATGCATAAAGATATGATCAAACATATATTTACATGTATTTAAGTATGCACACATGCTCGCTCTATCACACACACATAATTATACAGTACAAACACAAATTACAAACAGCAACTGTCATCCTGGAGACAAAAGATAAAGACTGAACACATAAATGTCTTCTTTTAAAACAGCTTTTTATTAAAGAAAACATGTTTGAAACAGACTGGTCTTGAGAGGTACATTCAGATCAGCTGGAGCCTGAGGGACATGATGGAGGGAGCAGGGCTGACCGTGATGATGCCTGATTCACCTCACACCTCAGCCCTGTCTCACGCTCCACATTCAGGCCACCTTTCATAGCTTTTTTTTAAATAGTCATTTTCTTTTTCTTATAAAAAGTGCCTCAAAAAGTTTCATTAAAAATACAATCAAATATTTATATATTTTTTTTCAGGCAACACGAGAATCCAAGAATTATCATAAGCTTTGAAAATAGCATCTCTGAAGTGATTTAAAGGTCTGTTTGGAAATTTCAAACATTGCAGGCAAGTTCTGTATCCCCCTCCTGAACTGAGCTGAGCAAACGCATGAAGATATGATGTAGAATGTGTGTATGAGCTCACCAGGGTTCAGTCCAGTAGTGGCATTAGTGGTCACACATGCACTGACAACAAAAAAAAAAAGGCTCATGTTGGATTAATGTTCACACTGAAGCACCTCTCCAACTGAACACACGTCAAGCTGACAAGCAAATATATCCATTCCAGAGCTCTGATACATTTCCTCTGGAAAGCTGATTCACAATCAGAAATGAAAAGAAGGCCTGGTGATACGCAGGGCTGTGATACAGCTGGATTAAACTCAGCCCAAGATTGAGAGCTGAGCTTAAGATGCTTAGCATCATGACACAGTCAGAGGTCTAACACACACCACTTCCCCTTAGATAATCCACACACACACACACACGCGCAAACTTGAAGATATAGCTAAAGCTGGAATGGGGCATCTTTCATATGGCATTGTTTAAAAGAAACATAATCAAGAAAAATGCCAGACATCTGCTTTTTAACACCCATTTTGGACGAGAAGCAAACAGAGTAACAGATCATTCATATTAAAGGGATGCAGATTTCAGCTGCATTCACACCATATATTACCAGATGATCTCTGATCAGAGAAAGAGCCCAGAACTGCTGGTCTACAGGGTCTGCTCAGGCAGACAGAAACCCAATCTGTTCAACAGCGGATTGCACAGGCAAAACAACAAAAACAATTGGCACAAGCTGATAATGATTTACAATTAAAAAAAGAGAATGAAATACCTCTGACAAAAATAGAGCATCTGTGAGTAGAACAACAATGTACAATAAATATGTCAAATAGAATTATAGTCAAAAACAATTCAATTATATTCTAAAAAGTGATTGAAATTATGGCACATAGATTGTAATGGAATGTATTTAGAAGCGAAGAAAGAAGATCGCATGTCCTCCAAACCACTAGAGGACAGGTTTTAATATTTACCAGAGCAACAACTCTGATTTGACCATCATTAAGGACAATTCACACTGCACCGACAGATGCCAATAAACAAAGGCATAACCTGGATTACAGCACAATACAGACCCAGCATGATCAATGGGAGAAAACAAGCTCTGATAGGTGGGAAACACAAGTGTTGTCTGTCAGTGCAGTGTGATTCATTCAGTAACTTCTCTCTTTCTCACTCTCTTAAAACAAACAAACAAACAAAAGTGTATTGTCTGCATGGAGGTGAAGGCATGTTTTTAAGCACTGACCTGGTACATAAAATGGACGCATTCAAAATAAACATCAAGCGGCTCAACTCACTTTGAAATATGCAAATAACTGCACAAATCTTAATAGATGATAGTTCATATTCATGAGAAGAAAAAAACCCCCGCTCTGATGAAACCCTCATTCTTTTTTCTTTTCTTTTTTTTTGGCATCGAGCAACTTTTCATTAGTACATTTCTCAAATGTGTAATCCATCTGTAAACTGATCCCCGTTTCAACAAAGAGTAACAATGAAAGACTGCAACAGTACATTACAAGAAACATCTTCAGAAATCAAAGTGGTTTTCACTTTCTCACAAATACACAAACACACACACACACACACACACACACACACACATGTACATATGAAGTCGTCAGGAAAACAAATCCCAGAACTCTTTGTGGTCGAACGAACAGCAAGTTGTTGAAAGGCAGCTTTTATACCCATAGGGTCAGGGCCCTCGTTGCAGCATCTTAGAGAGAGAGCTCACATTTAGGGATCTCAAACAGCTACATATCACAAAATGCTAAACTACGATTTGGGATTACGGTCACACCTGGCAACCGGTCCCAAAAGAGGGCCAACTGTCTGCCTACAAATGAAGTAAACCAAAGAGAATGGCAAAGGTGGAAAGCAGGACTGTTTTTGGGCGGTCATGCAAGGACGTTGGTACATTCGGTAGTAGTTAAGCGCTACTGACAACTTTTCCAAACACACATTCATCCTGGTAGGGATAAATATGAAAGTCCAGCAGTAGGGAAGGGCAGAACACCATATGAAAACGTAGTTCTGGTGGAATCGTGCTGGGATGTGAGGCTTTGAGAGGACATGACATACAAAGGCCTGGTTTGAGCAGTTTAAAGTTGGTTCCGTTATCATGTTTGCTTTAAACAGGCAGGAGGAAGAGCAGCGACCCCGTCAGATGCGAGGGTCCAATCAGTAGTCTAAACCCAAAGCCGTCTGTGGACATCAGTAGAGCTCCTTCAGATGCTTATAGGAGAGAGGTGTGACAGCAGCCGTCTGTGATGCACAAAAAAACATCACCACACAAAATTATTTAGCACGCGTCTAAAACAGGTTACAGTGAGAGATCTGGTTAGTTCATCTCGTATTTAATTGATTCGTCAAAAATAACCAACCCAAACATAAAGCCAGATGATTTTGTACACACCACCAACCCAAAATCAAATCAACCTGATCTGCACCAACAACAAAAACACTTAAGCAAACAAACAAACAAACAAAAACATATATTTTTTTTAAATCACAGAAAAATCTGGTCAGGAGTGATTCACTCATTTTATTTCGAGCAACAACAAAAAACCCTGATGTGAATCATGATTTAAGGAATGTTCTGGATTCTATTTAGTAGAAAGGTAAAACCTTTTCTGAAATCTCTGTCAGTCTGATTTTATGTAGCAAGAAAAGAAAGGTTGCGCCTAAATAAAATAAAAACATTCTCTACAATAAAGCAGGTCAAAAAAAAGCATGATACACAAGTAGAACGTCTAAAAAAAGTCAAAAAGTTGGCATAAGGTAACAAGATAACAAACATGACAAATTTAGTACATTTAGATTGCATGCATAACATAGATTATAGCATGTACACAACAGTTGTCTGGTTCTCGTATCTGCTGTCGTGCGTTATTCAGCAATATAAGAACTACAGCCTCTTCATTCTTGGGTATTAAACAGAGAACTACAGTTTCACAAATAATGCAGCTGTTGGACAACATAATGTACTTTTGAGGCTTTACTAGGTGAGAATGTAGTTGTTTAGATTGCAACTATGTAGTTTATTTATAAGGATTGTGCCGGTTTTAAATATTTATAATTTCAGAGATACAGCGCGTCAGTATCCATCAGTCTGTCATACTGAACAGTGCAAAGACGGTTGACGTTGTCCATTCACAAGAAGTGACAGAGACCACATAATAAGCCCTTAGAGGAGAAAAACTCTGCATAAAACTACAACTGATCAAATCATTATAAATCTGGTGA
Source organism: Danio tinwini (assembly GCA_903798205.1). Taxonomy (NCBI): domain Eukaryota; kingdom Metazoa; phylum Chordata; class Actinopteri; order Cypriniformes; family Danionidae; genus Danio; species Danio tinwini. Next base: position 835,773 of record CAIGQZ010000690.1, on the reverse strand, counting down.
GTGACATTCAAAGTTGATCTCTCTCTTTTTATGTTGTAGTGCTGTATTCATACCATAGTAATTGTAGTGTGTTGAGTGTGAGATGGGACTTACATATTAGGAATGTACAGTATGTATTTCGTGTTGGCCACTCTTTGTATAATTTTGGCTTTTTCAGAGTTAATTCTTGTGATCTCCCGATTGCAACAGAGAAATACTGGGAAATCTCTGTAGACTGATGGCATTTCATGCCGTTCAGCTTTATAATCTTAAAATGTCCGCAAAATCACCTGTTTTGACATCGCTTTAGACATTACGCTAGAGAATCATTCAAATACTAGCTGTAAAGTGACGTTGGTAAAGTAGCAATGGTTTCTACTCGTAGCAGTGCGATTTGGCTGTATATCGTCACTGGTGGGACACTAAGGCAGGCCTCCCACTGCTACTCGTGTGATATTGCTCATATGTATATATTCAAAATAACTACCTACTCAAGAAAGTTTGTGATTTTGGAAGTAGCCAAATTTTAAATTGAATCTGTAGTTTTAAAAAAGGCATGTTTTGAGTCATCTGGTGGAGTTTTGCTGCAAAACAGTGAGATCTGGATGCAGATGGTGAGATGACCGTCAACATTGTTTATGTGTATATATATATATATATATATATATATATATATATATTTATATTTATACACATTATAGTAGCATGTATGAGATAATGATGAAAATTGCATTTCAATTATTTCAATAGCAATTCTGTAAATAATTATAATGAAAAACCTATTTTGTGTATTTTTTTATGCAGGTCCCTTGGCTGGTTTAAATATGACAGATAAATTAGAGAAAAAAATACAGTACTCCCAGTAGATGTCATCAAATTCCTGCTTTGAGCGATTGATTTAATCATTAAGTCTAAAGAAGCCTATGAATAAATCAATGAATCAATGAGTTAATTGAGTCATTTAAAACTCATTTACCACAAGTGCTGCTCTGAGATGCACAAAAGCATCGTGGCAATAACGAGCTACAAAATGGCAATAACGAGTCTATTACATGTGAAAAGGGACCCTTTTTCATGAGATATTACTTAATTTAGAATTCATTTATATAATTCCTTTGAGTGAATCTGTTGGTAAAGAGATCAAATTTAATATTAGCTTGTGTTGAGCCCAGAACATTCCTTCAGATCATATTGAGCACTTTACCTGTCTATGTGAGTCGAGGGATCCTCTGACAGCTGAGAAGAACAGAAGAGCAAGTTTAATGCTGGTGAGTTACCTCCTATCTACACCTTCACCTACAACCTTTTTCAACCTTCACAAAATGACTCCAAAAGCTTTAAGCACAGGCAAACATGCAAAACTGGCACAGTAGCATGCAGAACGCAAAGCATTAATGCAGGGGAACGATCACTGGAACCAAAATATATCCATTCAATGGTTAGATGGTTTAAACAACCATAAAATGAAATTGAATTAAAAAGAAAAAAAATTAAAAACACAACAACGACCACACCACACAAATATACCCACCACAGAAACAAAAACACAGTAAGACAAACATGACACTGCACTTTCACATTCAGTACTACACATAAATTAATAGAGCCATACTAATGTTGTCATTCATACACACAAAAAAACAGATGAGATGAACCAGAACACACGACAGAGGACTGGTTTAGTCAGTTAATAAGGGCTCGATCACGGGTTACTGAAGAAGCACATGCAAGACATGAGGGGCGGAGCTTGCCCTGGTCGGCTGAAAGGATTGTTAATGGTTCATGTATTATTTTCCTTTTATTTAAAAAAATTCAACAACAGAGTCAATACAAAATACATTGAAAAATCTCCATAGAGAAAACACAATACAACTACTGTACCAAAAGTACATACATATAAATATACTGTTAAAGAATGACAAAACAAGATTCATCAATAACAGCAGCTTGTTGGGTATAGAGCTGTTGTACGGTACATTACTACTACTATGACGACTTTTGAAAAAGGCATGATTTATTTATTATGATGTTTATTAATAATAATAATAATAATAATTTCTTACATTTATATAGCGCTTTTCTGGGTACTCAAAGCGCTTTACACAATGGGGGGGATCTCCTCATCCACCACCAGTGTGCAGCATCCACCTGGATGATGCGACAGCAGCCATTTTGCGCCAGACCGCACACCACACACCAAGTTATTACAACTACTACGACAATGACTACTACTAACTACTACTACATCGACTTTTGAAAAAGGCATGATTTAGATATTACTACGACGACTACTACAACCACTATGATGACTCCTACTACTACGACTACTACTAACTACGACTTTTAAAAAAGGGATGATTTATTTATTATGACGACTACTACAACTACTGACGACTCCTCCTAGTACGACTACTACTAACTACTACTATGACGACTTTTGAAAAAGGCATGATTTATTTATTATGACAACTAATACAACTACTACTACTTACTACTACAACAATGACTTTTAAAAAAGGCATGATTTATTTATTATGACGACTACTACAACTACTATGACGACTCCTACTACTACTAACTACTACTATGATGACTTTTGAAAAAGGCATGATTTATTTATTATGACGACTACAACTACTACGACGACTTCTACTAACTACTACTACAATGACTTTTAAAACGGCATGATTTAAATATTACGACAACTACTACAACTACTACGACGACTCCTACTACTTAGGTGACTTTTGAAAAAGGCATGATTTATTTATTATGACGATGACTACTACGACGACTACTACTACGATGATGATTACGACTAGTGATTCACTGAGTCATTCACTTAAATGGCTCATTTACAAACTTTGTGATGGTCTATATGGATCACTGAATCATCGTCTCTTGATTAATTCAAAAACAAGATTATTCCATGAATGAATCAATGCAGTGTTAAAGGTCCCACCTTTGTTAAGTGTTAAACTCCCACTTTTTTATAACAATTTCCAAATGGCAAAACAGAAAAATTCGAACAATGTTGAGTATGAAATTTTGTTAAAGCGTTTTACAGGATCGATATCACATTCATGATCAAGCTTACATGCTAATATCCAGGAAAAAATTACTTATTCGAGAGATTTTATTCAACTAAATCAACAAAAAGGTATACTTTTTGCATGCTTTAATCATTTATCATTCTAATTGTATTCTAATAGGTTTCATCATGCAGTCAATGTTATTGCATTCTCTATGGAGAAAGTCAATGAAAAAAAACTTCTGTAATAACGATCTCTCAAAAAGTGTATGAATGTTAAACTGTAATCTGTCATTTTTATCTAAAATATAGACTTAAAAATCTTTTCAGCCAACAGATGTGAGTTCATCCTGAGTTAATGAGAATTTCCAGAGAATTTGTGGGAAATTAAGGGGATCCCACAGAGGGGCCGACTGAACCCAAAGGGAGGAGGAACTGCACCAGCTAGTAGGCAAATCCCTTGTGGAAAACTAGGGTCAGGCACTCAAGTGGGGCTCGGATTGTAAAGTCTGGGGTCTTGTACCTGTTCATATGACAGTATTGGACTCATCTGAAAAGGTTCTCATGAGCAGGGGTCTGGCTGAAGACTGAGAGGACGGGATGCCCCCAACATTCGACTGACCCGGCTTTTTCTGAAAGGGGGGTGGGGGGTGAAAGACACTTAGGACACGATGGATCAGACAGGCACATACACACACACCCAAACATACTACTGATGCACATCATCCTTCAAAAGAAGACAACACTGTGAAGAGCGTTTAGAATTGTCAAATTTTTAGAGGGCACAATGATGTTTTCATATTTTATATACAGATCATCATCTTTCAGAGTAGAATTAATAATGGCTATTTTCTAACACAATGCCTCTCAGTTGCACTAAATGATGTATATGATCAAAAAAAAAATGTAAGTTTGCTTACACTAACACAAAACATTCGCACAAAAATCAGACATGGGAGCGGATTTAATTTTAAAATATATTCTAATTGAATTCACCTTCAGAAAACAAGTTGAAATTTGCCCAAAATTCGCACTCTTTGGTTGCTACTCTTTTCAGTTTTCTGCTGCTGATGTTTGCAATCATCTGCAGCAGACCTTAAAGCTTAACACTTTTATTTCACCATTATCTTTTAAAAATTCAATCCAGTCAATACAAGATAACTGTGCTTGTTTTTAGTTTTTCCTTGGTTTTATATGTTAATATCTGCATTTGTGAAATTGTATTGTGTGTATTGTATTGTATTGGGTCCTTGCTGCTTTTTTTAACTGTATCTGCTTTTTATGTTGCCTCTTGGCCAGGTCGTCATTGTAAATGAGAACTGGTTCTCAATTGACTAAACGGGTAAATAAAGGTTATTATTAAATTAAAAACTAAATAAAATCGCAATAATACTTCTGAGCACTGTTGTTGTTGTTATTGTATTTCTAATAAATAAATGCCTTTGTTAAATTAAGAGACTTCTTACAAAAACATTTTACAAGTCTTACCAATACCACTTATTATCATTAATATAAAATTTATGCAACAATTTTTATACAAATTTTATTGAATTCTAGTGGCAAAGACTCCAAAGCCATCCTATTGTATTGTACAGTAGGTGGGTTCTAATTTGAAATGATAAAATTAAATAATAAAATGAAAGATAATAATTATGTTAATTAGGATAAGTGATAATAATTATATTAAGTATGTTTAATAATAACAATACACTGCTGGGGCAAAAAGTGCCACTGTTTGGATTTGCAAAGCAAATACTTCAGGGCCTATAATTGTATTTTTACTGCCGTAATGCTACGCTCTTACAAACTGATGCAGTGTGCAGCATTATAGTTCTGAAACATGTCAAAAGACAAATCCTAAGATCATTTTTTAAGATGACAATGCCAATAATCACTTGACCTTAAAAATTAAGGATTTTTAAAAAATGGCTTCATTTTCACATATGAAATGTGAACTGAACATCACTGACATTGTAATTTGTTGATGTACTGTATTTACTTTCTTAAATCGAAGCAGCGCCTCTTTTTTTTCTTTTTCTTGTTCAGGCAGTGTACTGTAACATCATGTCCTAACAACACATGACCAATCATCTTTTCCATTTTAAAAGGAGTTTTTATCCTAACCATCCACAGCGGGAACATGCAAACATTCTATTTTAGAAACAGTTTCTATTTCTGTGACATCGCAGCTGAACAACAACATAAACTACTATGACAATGATCACCTCAGATGCTAGTTATGTGCTTTGTTCATCCTGAATGTCTCTGGTATTTAAATATCAGTCGTGTCATATTTGGTGTGGACACCCAAATTGCTTGTCACTAGAATGTTGCCGTTTTACATGTTGTTAGGACACGGTGTAAGTTATTGTAGTGTCTTTTAACCCCGTAGTGTTCTAGTGTTCAGCCCAAGGTAATCCAAGCCATAATTTACAGATATCCAAGAATGCTAATGGGTTAAATTAAATATACTTTTGGGCAATGCTAAAAACAAAATTGGAAAAAAAAACTATTTGACATAATTATTATTATTTTGTTTAAACAAAATAAACATTCGCTCTCACATTCATCCAAAATCTCACTCTGAATCAACCGGCACTGATGCACCCACAACAGAAGGTGACAGTGGTTTGGGTGGGGAGCGGTGCAGGCTGGGCCGAACATGCATGCAGGAAGACCCTGTTTGTTTTAAGTGCTTCATTCTGCTGGCTGGACATGCAGAGACAGGCACCGAAAACAGGCAGCCGAAGGAATCCCCACCATACCCTGCAGCCCTTACAGGCGACTACCCAACCGCCACCATGGCTCAGCGCACAACTCTTGCCTCAAAACACAACACAACGCCACCATGATACACATTCTGACCCGACAATCCAAACCCAGCACCCATGACAAACACATTTGTGCCAGAGCAGAACAACCTTTTTTTGCTTGCAAAGAACAACATCTCACAAACAGGTGGAGAGACGGCAGGCAGGACACTGAAGATACAGACAGGAGGGACAGTGAGACAAAAAGCAGAAGAGGAGGAGCAGGCAGAGAGACCTCAGTCGCTCCAGGAAAAGCTGTGAGTGCTAGCAGTCTGCGACAGCATGAAGATAGTGGACGTCCCAGAGGAAGGAAGCCGTCGTTTCATCTATGACGTCGCACGGAGGAGAGCGGAAGACCAAAGAGCACAGGGAAATGAAAAGGAGATCAAGGGTGAGAAAGGGTGGTAGAAGAGTAGAGGGGAAAAACGCAAGTAGATTTTAAAAGAAACTCTTAGAACTTTCAGTATGTGCTGTTTGATTCAGCAGACCAGCATGAATAAAGCTTTCTGTAAGGTAGAAAACAAGTATGGTCTGTAGAATAGAATAATCAACTGTCAAGAATTTTCCTAATGTTTTTAACCTTTAAACACATTGCCGTTCACAAGATTAGGAACAAAAATACTTTTAAAACAAGTTTTGTGCCCATCAAGGCTATATACGTTTCAGGAAAAATTCACATTTTAATGTAATACTGTGAAAAAGTTTTGCATTTATATACAAAATATAGAAATGTCAAATGTATTTTTTTTATGTGATGGCTAAGTTCAGTTCATTTGACTTTGTTAGCTAAGCTTCATTATCAGCAATCTCCAGGGTCACATAATATTTTCATAACTTTATTTATTATGAGTGATTGACCTATGCTGCTTCATATTTTTGAATATTTTTCTTTGATTAATAAAACTTTTTTAAAACCATTTGACACATTATAAATTACTTTACTGTCACTTTTAAACAATTTAACAACAGAATAAAATGCTAAAAGTTTAATTAATTAAATAAATACAAAGGGCCCTCTCATGCACCCGGCGCAATAAGCCACAAGATGTGTTTGGTGCAAATTGTTGCTATTTTCAGACCAACACAACCCTATTTTTTTGCGCCAAGTTGTTTAAATAGCAACTCCATTTGCACCACTTTATGGACTTACGTGTTAAGCCGCATTGTTGGCGCATTGCTATTTTGAAGAACTGAAATAGACCGCGCCACTGACCATCTAAAAGCTGGTGTAAAGTCCAGCACAGAGCGCGTTATTTATGTGCCTTTGCAGGTCCAAATCGCTTACACATTGCTTAATACACACAGGATGTACTGCAATACACAAATATCTTTACATATGAAAAAAAAGGATTAAAATGTTACAAAATGTATTATTTTCTCCATAGATATGAAAAAAACACCACCTCCATGCCTTCTTCATGTCGGAGGGCTTTCATCAGTTTAATCATGACAATTTGCATTTGTATAATGTTATTATTATTAGCAGTATTATTTATTATACGCCTATTTATATTTGTTTGAATTAACACGAATGTAAAGTAAAGAGGTGGAGTAGGCTGGTCCTTTATCCTTACGCTGCAGATGGTCTGATGATTGTTTTCTTGCTAGTAAAGCTTTCAGTTTTTCTTCTTACAAAGTCCGCCATGTAAATAGCAAATGCGCCATGGAGCGAAACAACTGACTCTTAAAGGAAATTTGAGATGGGACTCTTATTGGTTTAATGCATATGCTCAAAACACACCCATAACTCATTAAGCGAATAAGCACAACCTTGTTAGACCATGCGCCAGGATGCAAAGCATATTTTTCTGTGAATTCGGACATGCCTTTAATACTTTGCCATGCGCCTATTTAAATAGAGCCCCAAATCTTTTAGACCCTAAAGATCTGAAAATAAACGTGCCTGACTCTAGAGTTTGCAGTAAAATGCAAATAAATGCATACTTTTTAATAGCAGCGTTTATTTGAATACATTTAACACATTTGCATGATTTTACTGCTGTCGATTAATTGTTTTATGTCTGCTGTAAAAGCACATTTTGTCTGTGATTTCCCTGGCTTTGTGTTACACTTACACAGGGCATTTGCACTGGTCTGTAAAAACCATGTTAATTACTTTCTCTAAATTGTTATGCTGCCTCTGGGCCAGATCCTCATTGTATATGAGAACTGCTTATGAACTGATATACCTGGCTACTATTATTTTATGTAATTAATCTGATAATTATTATTCAACCATTATTAAAGTTGACAATATAAACTGCATAAATAATAGATCGTGACCATACTTCACCCTGCTGCTCTTTTTAATTGACATGCATTATTCTTGGAGGGGACGTGGCACCTACCTGTGAGGTGGATAGGGGGGAAGATTGGCACCGTATGCTCATCTCTGGCCTAAAAGCCAGCGTCACTAAAAGCAGCATGTGTGTGCTCGCTTCCTCTAAATAATTGAATAATTGGAGAGGTCTAATTATTGTTTATTGACTCAAACCGTGGTACATGTTAACTGGTTGGGTAGCCACTGACAGCAGCTAAGGGTGATGGAAGTATTTGCGCTCGACTAACGGAAGAAAGGTCATTTAAATCAGAGCGATACGCCAGACAAACAGCCACAGGAGTCGAGGACATAGAAGAAGAGTGATAGTAACAATTAGACTGAATGACTTCCTGTCTGTTTGACCAATCAGAATGATCCAAACCGTTCAGAGGCCCGAAACGAGTTCTGTTAGGAAGAAAAGTCAATGGCGTAATTCATGACAGTCAAGTGGAAGGAAAACAGAGACCGGAGGTGAAGGAAAAAAAGGTAAAAAGGAGCAAGTGTGTGTGTGTGGTGATGTGGATATACCAAACACATGAGGGTGTTCAAAGAAAAAAGCGTTTTTGTGTGCAAACCAGGTGTGACGTGATAAAGCAACAAGTAATAAAAGTGTTCTCCCGTCCATGTAAATCAGAGTTTTTGTGCTAACCAGCCGTGACCACACCAAGTGACCGGGCATTTTGCCTGCCAACACTGGTTCCAAAATCCTGCTCCACATTAAACTTCAAATATCCTGTAATTGGCTGTGACTGTGTTGTGTCACGCCTGGTTAGGACATAGTGGAAGATAAAAGAAGAACAGAGGTGTAGGTAAAACTGAGTGAATGAAATGAATATGGTGGAAAAAAGAGGAGAGGAGAGGAGAGGTATACAGTACCTGTCGTGAATGTGGTCCTTTGGGCTTTCGAAGCACCGCCAAGAGGATTTCTGGCAGCAGACTGAGAAGGATGAGGATGATGATCACCAGCCACGCAGACACGGAACTGAGCATGTTAGCGAACACAAAATACAAACGCTGCTGCTTCAAAAATGGCCTAGGAAATATGAGAGGAAGAGAAGGCAAGTTAACCCTCTATGGCATGGTGTTGCCCTCTGCAAAAAAAAAAAAAAAAAAAAAAAAGTTTTTCTGGCCCACAAAACACCCCTTTAATTCTTTTTTTAAGTACAATTTCTCAAAAAAAAGTCTAATAATAAGTTGGTGACCAATGAAATTTGAGGTGGGTGTGGATTTGAGCTTTTCTTCTGGGGGCAAAAGAGCCATTTTTGGGACCATAGCCTGCTTGAGCACACTGTTAGCAGAACATAAGACAGATTTCACTTTTTAACATATTTAAATTAAATATCTTTATAATAAAAATATGTGTGATGTGCATGGATATGTGATGAAGCATGTTTGACTGAACAAAGACACTTTTGTTATTATCTATATACTAAAATGGTAGTTTTTCATTTGTTGCCTCAGGGCAACATTGTGCAGACAGACCACTTTGTAAAGAAATGTCTAGTTATCACCATAATGTATATTTTTTGCTATACTGTATACTATTGCTCACAGGAAATAGATGTTCAAGTATTTTATAGAGCTAAAGAACAACATTGAGCAGTTTGGCTCATTCCTTTCGACAGCAAGCTTGAAAAGAGTAAAAGTGTTTCTATTCAAAGATGAGAATTAAACATGCAAAAAGCCACGGTTCTGCACAGTTTATCTTTAACCCTGATTAAAAAACCTGATTAAACTAATTGAGTTCTTCAGGCTTGTTTAAAAAACCTACAGGTGTTGAAGCAGGGTGGGAACTAAACTCTACAGGCCTGCGGCCCTCTAGAAACTGAGTTTGATGTGCATCTAGATTCAGCCCACTTGATGTACAAGGAATAGTTTAGTTCCAGAGTTTAATTTCCAATTTGCCAATACGTTTCCTGTATGCTAGTTAGAGCTTGAGTAGCTGTTTTAAATGTGACACCCACCTCTGCTTTACATCCACCAACAACTGCTTTCTGAGGTTCCACAATGAATAATAAACATTGGTAAATAAGTAAATTCAATCGGCACTCCACAGGAACACACAATACATCATTTATAGCTAGTGTTTGATGAAATATTGCTGATGTTGATATGTTAAATTAAAACTTTTTTCCAATGTATTTATGGCTTGTTTGTTCCTAATTTCACATATAACAGAAAACATTGGCGTTTTAGTGCCCTTACTGCATATTGTTGCCCTGAAGCAACAAACCAAAATCTTGTGGGGGGGCTAGGGGGAGCACACTTTATGATTGATTTATTATAAGCGACCCTCAGTCACCCCCAAATTAGAGTAAATTAAGTATAAAGTTAGTTAGTAAGTAAGTTAAAGAGTAAAGTAAGTATTTTTTTTCTTCTAAAACAAAAATTTATGTCATAAAGGAATATCAACTGTAAATATATATTTGTTTATTGCACAATTAGAGTCTCCTGGAAATGATTCCCAATAGGGATGAAGCACAAAAGCCGACTTTTAGTTTGTTTTTGTTTTTTTTGCTTTTTTTTGTTTGTTTCTTATTTTAATATAATTTTTTGCCTTACTGGCAACATTGTTTTTCTTGTTTGAAGCATTAAGTGAGTAAAAATTAGACAAGTAAGTTTTCTTTTCAAACAAATATATCCTTATTTTCAAATGTTTAGATATTTGTATAGGGGAAGCAAGACAAAATATTGAAAAACAAAAAAAATTTGAATCCAAATATGATACTTCCAAATGAAATTCTTGTAGGGTTAAAGATAGTTATACTTTAAAATTGTAATATTAATATTATGAAAAATTGAGTTTCCTGTGTTGTTTGGAACTGTCTGATAATCATTAAAAATCGGTGTGTTTTTAGTATTAGTGTAGAATTAAAATTTATTAAAGATTAAAATGTTAAAAATAATTACAAAAAGATTATTTACAATTATATTTTACTCAAAATCCCTATGTAAATTAAGCAAAACTAGTAAAATAAAAATAGACCAACAAATTCCTGACAGAGAACAGTGACATTTCACTTCGATGCAATCCTGGATTAACACCTAAATTATCCTGGAACATCATTTCTGTTTGAAAATGTAATCCATACCTATTCCCTACCCTAAACTCAACCATAACTGTAAATGATTCCCAAAATCAGAGGGGAATAATAGTTGCAATCATGTAGAAGTGCATAAACCTAACAGTAACCCTAAACTTAACATAAACGGTCAACACATCCCTTAATTCTGATTGCCTAATTGGAATGTTGTTCCAGGACCAGCATAGATGTTAATCCAGTAACAAGTCATACTTGGTGAAATCAGGTTGGCGTTCACTCTTAATAGAGAAGAGCATACTATACTACTGTTTTCAATGTTTCCTCACCATATGATGCCTCCCCAGAAGAAGCTGAAGAAAACATAGAAAGCCAAAGAGCCCCAGATCACAAAATGGTTGATCCACGTCCAGTGCCGCGTGTCCAGAGCCAACTGAGAGAGGGAAAACAGTCAATCTTTGACAATGGAGATTTGAGATGCCTTTTAAACAAAAATAAGTATAATAATTCAATCAACCTTTAATGTGACAGTAAAAACAAGGACTGTAAAGACGATTGTTCCATAAGACCAGTTTCCAAAGACCTGAAAAAAACAAAACAGAGAACAAATCAAATGCAGCTCCCCTTTTTTTCATGTAGAGACAGATTAAAAGCATAACCATCTCTAACCTGCCCATTATCCTGAAGGGCTGGATTGCTGAACAGGAAACGGACACCAAAGAAAAACAAGAGACCCTGAAATATTCCTAAAACTGTCCAATAGAGGAAAGGGCGCCAGCGTAACATGGCATTCTTGGCTATTTCTCTGCAAGTAGGGAAAGAAAAAACATTAGAAACATTTTTGTAAATAAGTGAAAGGGATGATAGAGAAGATACTTTGTGTTAATATTCCACTGTCACCTGTTTTTATTTTTTATTTATACCCTTAAGAAATCAAGATTAAAAACACTGAACGTATATTCATTAATATATGTATTCTTCCAGCTAAACGGATAACTTCTTTAAAGGGCACCTATTTAACGAGATGTAAGATAAGCCTTTGGTGTCACCAGAATGTGTAAAGTTTCAGCTCAAGATGCTAATGCAAATGAGCTGCTTCTCCCTGTTCCGATGTGCGTGTCTGCTTCTCATGCGTTACATCAGATAAACAGCACAGTGACAGAGACAGACTCGGATGAAGCTGAAATACAGCTCATTGGTCAAAAATAGCAAGTAAGTTTATTTCATGTATTTGTGGTGGAATTTATTCAAGCCTTTCTGAAATGATGAGTCTCACACAAGTGTCGTTTGCAGTACACACACACACACACACACACACACACACACACACACACACACACATACATACCCACATACACACACAGACATATTAGCGTTTACTGACACCATGTGGCCGTGGTGATTATAGGTTTATAGATTTTCATCATAGGTGCCCTTTAAATTGGAAAAATGGACCAAACATAAGACGTTGGCTGAAAGACATGGTTACAAACATAACAAAGGAAAGGTAACCTATGTATTGAGAAATAAATACAAGGTCATTGAGGGAGTTTGGGGACCTTTCAAATTGTTCCTAATATGTGGTGGAGTTGGAAATGTGTTGATTGATGAATAAGAAGAGAGGTCATAAATATTTATGTAAAATATAGAGTTGTTTTTTTTTACTTCTGCATTATATGGGTGTAAAGTTAAAATGCAAAAAGAAAAAGAAAAGAAAACAGTCAGCAAAAGCACTGACTATATAAATGAAAAAAACAGACAGAAGAGTTGCAGTGCACACTGGCACCTGTAGAGGGTGGCGTTGTCCAGCAGAATCTCGATGGCTATGTGCTGCTCCAGCAGGCTGTAGGCCAGAATGGGCATGGAGGTGAAGCAGATGTTGTACATCGTCAGATAGGCTGCGTCGTACAGGGGCTGGGAAGGGGAGCGAGGGAGGGGAAGGATAGGGTAAAGGGGAGGTTAATACCACGTTTAGGAGATCACACATATGCACACAACACAGTAAGGGAAAATCTTGACTGTGGCCACATGCAATGGCCACTTGTGCTTGATATATATACACAAAACAGATGCTGGAAAATGTGACACCCAGTTATAGGAAGCACATATTGGAAGATTGTTGAGCATTTAAGAGATGAATATGTAATATTTGAGTTATTATGCATTATATTAAAGTGATCCTACTATGCTTTTTGGGATATTATCGTTTATAGTTTTGGACCATATTTGCACATTTCCACTGCCACTTCCAGTGCTTAATCAAGCCTTGTAGGGGCTTCCTCTGGGCCAACGGCAAGAGGTTTTATGGTCTAACAAATACCTTGGTCCAAAGCAGGCCAGCTGGCACTTGAGGAGAGGGCCTGCACCTCTGATCACTACTGGTTTTCATTTCAGGCTACCAGCTAACATAAATAATTGAGACATATTTAGGACTAAGAATTCAGCTCAAAACTCACTTTCAGACGCCAGCGATTATCCAAAGTAACATTCATTTGATCACATAAGGTTTCTGATCACTGTACATGAGGCAGTCTTATAATTATAGATCTGTTTGCAATGCAAAAGGCTACCTATGATAACAAATGCCACAATAAATACACATTATGTTTAGACATTGTCACATTACAGCAAATTACATATACTCCAATTTACAGTACTTGTATAGCTATAATACTGTCTGTGAGCTGAGCTCCATCTGCTTTTATGGAAAGTGTAACAGGACATCGAGACTTTTGGAAGGTTGTTTGATTTTGCTCTAGAAAGGCAAGTCAAGATAATATTGTGTAGTAACGCTGCAAGGCTACTACTCTAACAGTGGAAATGCAGCCTGATATTGGTCTCACTTCCTGAGGTTTGAGGCTATTGGCCCTATCAGCCCTGGGTCACACCAGCCTGAGAGCAGCTAATAAAACACAAATTTGACTCTCACTGCCCCCATGAATGATAATATGATATGATATGATATGATATGATATGATATGATATGATATGATATGATATGATATGATATGATATGATAT